>JBBPBS010001102.1:12580788-12604033 GCA_037974835.1 Cicer judaicum | reverse complement strand
ATTTACTAATCTAAATTAATAATTATAATTATAATTAAACATTAATTTAAATTATAAATAAATTAAAATTAAATATTAAATATTAAAATTAAAATAAATATGAAATATTAAATATAAAAAAAATAATATTAATAATAATAATTAAAGCTAGCTATAGCAATTACGACAAAATCAAATAAAACATGCATTCCAAAATTAACAATTAATGTCTTACAAACCCAAAATTAACAAATAATGTCTTACAAAGTGGAAATTAAACACACAATAATGTCATACAACCCAAAAATAAATTATGAAAGTCTTCAAAACATCAATTCTCATAATAATTCCCCTGATCAGGTCCACTTCCACCATCATTATTTCCTGCATTCATACCCGACGAAAGAAGCCCCTCAAAAGTATTATTCATTTGTGTTAGAGGAGACATCATGCTTTGAAATTGAATTTCATCTTCAATGGCACCACCAGTAGTCGAAGGAGGAGCCCTAGCTGGTTGAGGTTGATTTAAATATGGTCTGATCAACCCAGCTGTTGGCATAGTTGGTCGATATGCAGTTTGATGATCTGGTTGAGGTTAAGGAAGTTGATGTGAAGATAATGGAGCATACAGATAATTATGAAAATACTGTTGTTGCTGAAACATTGGCTGTTGCTGTTGCTGGAAGGCAGAGTTCGAAGGATCCTGGTGTTGCTGTTGAAAATTTGGAGGCGTCTCAGTCTGAATATAACCGGTTGGACCTTTCACAAAGGTTGATGATAAAGTACTGGCACCCAGCACACGCCATTTGTACTTGCCACCACTAATGTTCATAAAACTTGCGGTCTCATACTGTTTCCGCTGCACTGGACCAGCTCGCATAGCATGAGGAAGAGTAGCTTGATGATCATCCCATTCTTTCATGACTTGTTGAAGTTGTTCCTATATTAAAAATTAAAAAATTAAAAATTAAAATAGTTAATAATTAATATAGAATAATTTAAAGGTGTAATTAATATATAATAATCAATATATAATAATTACCTGAATCGTTTTTGATAATTCATCAGTATACTCATTTGTTTGAGGATTAACATGAAGATAGCGAAATATCTCAGCCTGAGTGACCTCCCTTCCAAGTTGCTTTTCCTAAAATATATATTAAATTAATGTCAAGTTTATAAGTTGGTGAAATGTGATGATTAATTGAATATAAATTAATAGATATATATTATAAATAATAATTAATTACCATATAATATTTAATTTCCCCAACAGACATGGAACCTCCCTTATAAGTACTGGTACCCCTCTCAGATGCTCTATTAATCTTTGCTTTTTCTCTCTTCTGTTTGTAAGCATTTGTGTTCCACTTCCTCCACAAAGAAGTCCAAATATTTTCACCAATCCAATTAGGCCGTTTATCCTCGCCCTTATTACGTGCGTAACACAACATAGATGAGAGACGCTTCGAAAAGCGATGGTCAAATGAAGCCAAAACTGCGGCATCATGCTCTCTTTTCCAAGTACATTTAGTCTGTTGTTTGTTTAAATTTAAAAAATATTAAAAATATAATTCAATTAACCAATCAAATGTATATATAATTAATTAGTACTTAAATAAATTAATGTAATCACTTACTTTGAATCAATGTAAAAATTGATCAACTTCCCTGAATTGAGGTGTCTTATCCTCTTTTATCTCACCCCAAAACAACCATGGTTTTTTGTATTTCTCTTGTATGACTTCAGCAATTGCCTTTGCAGATGATTTAAAAGGAAGATATCTTCAAAATTTACATGCAAATTAAATATAAAAATTAATTAATTTCATAATGTAACATATGCAATAATAAAATATTTAACAATCATAATTAATTTAATCAATCATAATTTACATACCCATTTCCTTCTGGAATGATGACAATGCGGTTGTAGCAATCAACACATCCAGATTCCATTAGTTCGTCTAAGGTATAAGGCTCTATTGGGACCTCCAGATATAGAGGAATAGCTCCACCACTAGTACCAATGGTCGGCATCGGCATGACAAAGTCATTAACAACACGTGGTCGAGCAACTTTTTTCTTACCACGTGATGTTTTGGATATTCCTCGTATTGCCACCGTTCCTGCTCCTCCTGATCCTCCTACTCCCGACACTGAAGCCATGTCTATATATATATAATATCCATATCCATACATATATATATTATATAATATATGTGTGTATGTACAATTAACATAAGATTAATTAATTAATAATGAAATATACATAAATAAATTTCAACACTCACATAAATAAAGAAATATATATAAAATATAAATATATATATATATATAAGTTGTCGTTCATTTCACATTACAATATATAATATTATACATATCCATATCCATACAAATATATATATAATGTCTAATTAATTAATTGTCTTCGTCTTGGTCATCTTCATCATCCGTATATTCATTTGATGAGTGAATTAAGTCAATATTGCCTTCATCGTTCTCTGGTTCATCTATTTCTTGTTCATCAACTTCTTCTCCAATGTGTGACTCATGACAAAGTTGACTAATAGTATCATCTCCAATCACATGATTCAAATTTGACATTTCATCCATTTGAAATGCAACTTCTTCATTTTGACCTACTTCAACTTCTTCTATTCCACTTGTTGGTCTTGTTTTGATTGCAGCACACCAACCTTGTTTGCTTCTGACAGTTGATGGATAAGGAACATAATACACTTGTCTTACATTATGGGCCAGGGCAAATGGATCAAACCGTGGATATCTTTTGCTCATTCGAATGTCTACAGTATTGGATATCAAATTGATTTTAGCTCATCTACTAGATGGATCAAACCACTTACAGTAAAACAACACCACTTTTTTCGCATAATCTAAGAACGTGTAGTCAATTTCATAAATATGCTTAATTGTGTCATAGAAATCTTCTACTACACCACTATCAGAGACACTTTTCATACAAACTCCACTATTAATTGTTTCTTTTCCTTCAGTCCAAGATTTAGTGTGAAATTTGTATCCATTGATGTAATAGGTGTGCCATTCTTTGAAACTTCTACTCGGGCCCATAGATAAGTGCCTTAAGTGGATGTTGATAGGAGTTTGTTCTTCCAGATGCACTTGTTGTTGAAATCATAATGGGAAATTTGAATGTATATCATCAGATGATTGTCCCGTATTTAAAAATGTCCTGATCGATGACCATATATATGGTGAATATCAATTTAATCATATAATTAAATATAATTATTTAATAAGAAGAGGAATTTGAAACGTACTCAATGTATGGTTTAACTTCAGTGCAGTTAATCAAAACGTGAACATGTGCCGCATTAAATACTTTGTCGCTTGGCCAGAAAATTGGAAAATCCCTACCAACATGATGACCAGACAAGCAAAAAACTGATAAAGCATGTGGATGACGTATAACACTATCAGTAGTGTTTCTTCCGTTAACTGGTGACAATGTTTCATTGTTGAAATAATGAGAACAAAAGTGTGTTGTTTCACGGTGTAGGTAAGATAAACAAATTGAGCCCTTAACTCTAGCTTTATTTTTCACCGACCGTTTTGAATAACCCATGAACCTATAATATACAAAGAGATGTACAATAAGCTCCATGTATATATAAGTTGAAGTATATTGAAATTAAAGAGATATTGTATATATATATATATATATATATATATATCACCTTTCAAATGGATACATCCATCTATGCTGAATTGGTCCACCAAGCCTAGCTTCACTTGCAAGATGCACTGAGAGATGCTCCATGGAATCAAAAAACCCATGAGGAAATACTTTCTCCAAGTTACATAGAATGATCGAAATGTCATTTTCCATCTTGTTTAGATCTTTATCAATGAGTGTTGAAGAACACAAATTCTTGAAATATTGACTCACTTCAATAAGTGGGTTCAATACATGTGTCGGTAAAGCACTAAAGGCAATAGGAAGTAAACACTCTAAAAATATATGACAATCATGACTTTTCATCCCATGCATCCTCCCATTTTCCACATCAGCACAACTTGCCAAATTAGAACAATAACCGCCAGGCGTCTTTAGCTCTTTGATCCAACGATAAATAGATTTGGCTTCATCAGTAGATAAAGAGTAATTCGCACGAGGTTTTAGGGTCTTGCCGTTTTGTTCCACCAACAACAAATCTGGTCGTTTGCAATATATACCTATGTCTTTTATAGCTTTGTCATTATCTTTTGTTTTCCCTTTCACATTCATCACAGTATTAAAGATGTTGTCAAAGAAATTTTTCTCAATATGCATAACATCGAGATTATGTCTCAAAAGATTATCTTTCCAATATGCATAACATCGAGATTATGTCTCAAAATACATCTTTTTGTCCAATTGTGCCATTGTCCGTAACCTTGTGGTTTACAAGCCACACCATTAACAACATGTACCTTTGGCATATCCTTTACTTTATTCCAAACTTGTTCTGATGTCAACGTAAGCGGGGGTCCTAGACTTTCTGCATAGCCCTTCATAAATGCAGCTTTGTTCCTTCTAAATGCATGATCAATAGGTAAAAACCTACGATGTGAGTCAAACCATGATGCCTTCCCGCCAAATTTTAAAGTAAATGTTTTTGTATCTTCCGTACAAATAGGACAAGCTAGTTTACCATGGGTGCCCCATCCTGACAACATCCCATAAACGAGGAAATCATTAATGGTCCACATCAATACAGCTCTCATCATAAAATTTTCTCTCCGAGCAGTATCATATATCAAGACACCATTCCACAACCTCTTCAAATCATCAATCAAAGGTTGTAAATAAATATCAATACCAGTTGTAGGATTAGAAGGATCTGGTATCACAACAACAAAGAACATATAAGGTTTAGACATACACATATCAGGAGGAAGATTGTAAGGAGTAACAATAACCGGCCAACAAGAATAAGGAGTAGACGATGCTTGTATGTAAGGTGTAAATCCATCTGAGGATAATCCAAGTCTAACATTGCGTGGATCTGACGCAAAATTAGGATGTATTTGATCAAAGGGTTTCCATGCCTGACCATCAGACGGATGTCGTAACTCGCCTGAATTTCTTCTATTCTTATAATGTCACGTCATCTTTCCTGCAGTTTGTATTGATGCAAACAATCTTTGCAATCTTGATACAATAGGGAGGTAAAACATTGCTTTCCTTGGAATTGTTTTTCCCCTACTTACCCTAGAGTTATTCCTTTGGTGATACCTTAGTTCTTGACAAAACTTGCATTCAACTAAGTTTGCATCATTCATACCAAATTCATTGTCATAATACAACATGCAACCTTTAACACAACAATCAATCCTCTTGACACATAATCCTAACTTTGACACTAACCATTTCGCATCGTAATAACTTTGCGGCAAACCATCTCTAACAGGTGTTGCGTCTAGCATCATTTTAGTCATCAAATCCAAAGCTAAATCAGGAACATGAAATTGAGACTTTAGACCTAACAGTCTAATACACATTGATAACTTTGAGTTTCAAGAACCTTCAAACAATGGTTTATTTATCTCTTTCAAAAGACCATAAAATCTCTAAGCTTCTTCATTGGGAAGTCCATCGGTATCATCATATTGATCTTCATTGAATGACAAATTAACCCCAACAGCATCCGAGATCATATCATTCAGCGCCTCAAAGTGTTGATAGTTATAATAATGTATACCTAACATGTTAGTACTACTTAAAGGACCTATGTTATAATTCTCCAAAGATGTACTAGTATTAGGCACCGTCGGAGACTCTTCTCCATGATTAGTCCAAATCCAGTAGTTAGGCATAAATCCGTCTGCATACAAATGCACTCTTATTTCATCTTCACTTTTAAACCGTCTACATCGACATAAACAACATGGACATCTCATTCCTCCTTCATCTTGGACAACTTTTTGCACTCTCGCAAAATTGAGAAAGTCTTCGACCTTGTTAGCAAAACGTTGTTTAAGACCCTTTCTTCCAGGAAAATTCCTATCGTACATCCAACTACAGTCTAAATCCATAGTTGCTTTATATATATATATATATATATATATATATATATATATATATATATATATATATATATATATATATCTATCTATCTATCGATGTTTTATATATTAATTGTTTTATTTTTCAAAAGCATTATATATAAATTTTGACATATTTATATGTCAATTAGGGGAGTATGCATTTGCACACGATATAATATATTATTATCAATACAATAAATATATATAAACCGAAATAAAATTTTAAATTATATATATATATATATCAACACTATCAAAAAATATCAATACTAACAAAATAATATCAATACTAACAAAAAATATTAATAAAATATCAATACTTATAACAAAAAATAATAATTAATATCATAAATTTTAATAATGTTTTTTTAAAATCAATAACTTTGATATATATGTCAATTAGGGGATTATATATTAATTAATTTGCAAACAATATAATAAATTATTAATCAAGACTATATCATTATACAACCCTATATAAAATTTTAAATGATTTTTTTTTTAAAATCAAGACTAATAATCAAGACTTATTTATAACAAAAAATAATAATATCATCAACTTTAATAATGTTTTTTTAAATAATAATTATATTAAAACTAATATATTTTATACGTGGTTTGAAACTTTAATATATCATATATTAATATGTAAACAACATCATTCCTATTTCATTAAAAATAAATTTATAAAACTAATCTAAATATATATATTACTAATCTATATTTTAAAAATAATATATATATATATATATATATATATATATATTTACTAATCTAAATTTAAAATATATAAAATACTAACTTGATGCCGAGTAGCGTCTGACTTCAAGCTTTCACTCACGTACGATGCTTGCAAATCTTTGAAATAATTAACAAGCACTGTAAAAATAAAAATCAATAACATTAATTAGTTATATCAAATTAAAAAATAAAATTATAAAATTACATATATAATATAATTTATACTTACCAAATTTAAATGAAGTTTAAGAGTAATTTTGTGTAGAGAGAATGAGGAGAGAATAGTTAGAATAAAGTTTTAAAGAGAAGTTGAATGTGAAAAAATAAAAGGAGGATGAGAGGAATATATATAGGGATCCATTGAGCATTTGTGGCGGCCAAAGCAGCCACAATGCCAACGGCTACTTTAATTTTGTGGCGGCCTGGGCGGCCATAAAAGCCAACGGTACATTCCTGTTGTGACGGCCTGAGCGGCCATAAAATCCAGCTGGATTGGGCATCCTTTGTGGCGGCCTTTGCAGCCACAAACGCCATGTGCCCATTCCTTTGTGGTGGCCTATGCATCCACAAACGCCTGAGTCACCGCAATCCTTTGTGACGGATTTGGCCCTCACAAAATTCATTTTTTGTGGCTATAAAAGCCCTCACAAAATCCAGTTAAATATTTAAAAATTTGTGAGGGCTTTTTCAGCCACAAATAAATATCAATTTCAATTTTGGCCTTTGTGAGGGCTTTTTCGGTCACTAATTTGTGAGGGTTTTATTTGGCCACAAATTTAAGTTTTTCTTGTAGTGTCTATGCTACATAAAAAAGTGACTGATTCCATAATGAGATCATTTGGTTTTAAATTATATATGTAATTAACATTTTCTCATACATTGCTCAATCAACACAATCTACTACATTTGTATGACATTCATTTCCTTCCTTCCAGAAAATTAATAGATTCAATTAATAAAGATCGCTATATATAAATTTTGTTTTCATTTTAGTCATTTTTTAACTCTTTATAGTTAAGTATGTATACAATATTTAGTAAAAAAAAAGTATGTAAACAATTGGATTGGATGAAGTATCCAAAATAGAAAGGACCAACAATGGCCTAAAATGAGAGTGTTTGGATTGATCCATTATATTACAGATGGATACAAAAGTGTATCACTTAGATCAAACAACTTGTCTCTGTACGGTGATAGAGTGGCATTCGTATTTAGCCCTAAAACAGGGTGGAGCAATCATACACCTGTATTGGAGATAGGTGGCATGTTCATACACCTAGCTAGCCCTAAAAATACTAAGGCACCCCAAGGACTTGGGGTGGAGTAAATGGGTCTGGATCAGGGAGGCCCATTTCCCAAGAAAGATTTACCTTTAAAAGGAGAAAAAACAACTAAGATTAGAGATATTTTAGCATATTCGTGAACAATGTATTATTCTCTCATAGGGTTTGATATCATTGTATTTATTGTTTACATATGTGAACATTGGCCCCCACCTGGGGGATACGGTAAAACTCTCCTTAGACGAGAACTTGGCGAGAACAAAGAATGAAATCAGGATGAAGGCTGAAAAACACATTGAAGTGGAAGAGGCAGCAAGGAAGAAGAGTACTAAGGATTTGCATGCATGCAGAGAACCCTAAGAAGGGATAAAAAGGGTTCCCTCAAGAGGATGGCTAAGGAGAAAAGCAAGAGATTTGACCAGTTTATGAGGAAAGAGCTCACGAGATCGAACAATGAAACCAGGGTCAGTCTAAGGCAATGGGGCAAAGTCTTTACCACGTGAATAGAGGGTGCACCCACATACTGAAGGATGTCCTACACACCCAGCTGATCAAAAGGCCTCCTTCGATCCCCAACCAATGGGAAGGATCCTGGGCAGTGGTGTGAATATCACAAAACCTAAGGTCACCACACGAAATATTGTTAAACGTTGAAGGTACGCATAAAAAAGCTAGTAGAGGAGGGACACCTGACCAAGTATCTTCGCGGGAGAGAAGGACAAACTGTTGACAGAAGATCAACTCTTAAGAACTCTCACAATAGGCTTGGAAAAAGGAATATAGGGTTAAGGGTGGACGTGAGGATAAAAATGGACATTAAAAGTGTAATAGAGGAACAATTAACACAACATATCAATTGGATTCTTCGGGGGAGGCTAAACCAACTCATCGGGTAAAACATACATGTGATCTACGTTGACTTGCAAACATGGTAAGGGTGTATGTGTTCAACGAGCATCCTACAATTAATTTTGCCTTCAAATATTTTGAGGGAATTTACCTTTATAAGGATGATCTGATAGTCATCTCCATAGCTGTTGGGGATTTCAAATTCAAGAGAGTAATGATAGACATTGGGAGCTTGGCCAATATGTTGTTCTTGGAAGCATTTGAGAGGTTGGACTTGCCCATTTGAGAAACATTTCAGAAGACTACGGTTTGAAACCATTTGGTGCAATAACTACTGTATTGGGTGGTGATTTTCGTCAGATTTTACCTATAGTTTGAAAAGGTGATAGGCATGATATGATCCAAGCTTGCATAAAAAATTCATACCTTTGGAAATAATGTGAGGTTCATTTGCTACGTAAAAACATGCATCTACAATCAAATGAGTTGGACTCAATCTCAAAATATGCAATGCAAAACTTCGCATATTAGATACTTGATATAAGTAATGGAAAACAATGCTTGAATTTTGGTACCATTCGACAAAATGGACCGAAATTCGTATTTTCGGACCACATGATGGCTAGTGTTTGAAATCTGACCCGGAACCCAAAACACAATTATAAATTTAGGAAGAAAATGCAACAAGGGTCTCCCGGTCCTCGATTTCATTTGGACTTTTTAAACAATTTTCGTACCATCCGATAAAATCGACCGATTTTTGTATTTTCAGACCAGATGATGGTTAGTGTTTGAAATGTAACCCGCAACCCGTAACAAAGTTATAAATTTAGGAGAACAATCCTACAAGGGTCTCGCGGTCATCGTTTTCATCTAGACTTTTTGGGCGATTTACGTACCATCCAACAAAATGGATCAAAATCCGTATTTTCGGATCGTACGGTGACTAGTGTTTGAAATCACACCCAGAACCCGAAACACAACTATAAATATAGAAGAAGAATGCTACAAGGATCTTGTGGTCTGCGATTTCATCTAGACTTTTCGGGCTATTTTCGTATCATCCAACAAAATAGACTGAAATTCATATTTTCATACCAAACAATGGCTTGTATTTGAAATCTCACACGAAACCCAAAATACAGTTACAAATTTAGGAGAAAAATGCTACAAGAGTCTACCGGTCCTCAATTTTATTTAGACTTTTCAGGCGATTTACGTACCTTACGATAAAATAGATTGATTTCTGTATTTTCGAACCAAATGATGGTTAGAGTTTGAAATCTAACTCGAAACCTGAAACAAAGTTATAAATTTAAGAGAAGAATCCTACAAGGGTCTCGCGGTCTTCGTTTTCATCTAGACATTTTGGGTGATTTTCATATCAACCAAAAAAATGGATCGAAATCCGTATTTTCGGACCGAATGATGGCTAGTTTTTGAAATCTGATTCGGAACGTGAAACATAATTAAAAGTTTAGAAGAATAATGTACAAGGGTTCCTGGTCCTCAGTTTCATTTTGATTTTTCAGACGATTTTCGTACCATCCGACAAAATGGATCGAAATTCGTATTTTCGGATCAGATGATGGCTAATGTTTGATGCCTGATCAGGAACCTGAAACACAGTTATAAATTTAGGAGAATAACGCTACAAGAGTCTACTAGTTCTCGATTTCATTTGGAATTTTCAAGTGATTTTCGTACCATCCTACAAAATGGATCGAAATCCGTATTTTCGAACTAGATGATGGCTAGTGTTTGAAATTTGACATGGAATCCGAAACACAGTTATAAATTTAGGAGAAGAATTCTACAAGGGTCTTCCAGTCCTCGATTTCATCCAGACGTTTCGGGCGATTTCCGTATCATCGGATAAGATGGATCGATTTTTTGTATTTTCTGACTAGACGATGGCTAGTGTTTGAAATATGACCCAGAACTCGAAACACGATTATAAATTTTGGAGAAGAATGCTAAAGGATCTCCCGGTCCTCGGTTTCAACTGGACTTCTGGGGCGATTTTTGTACCATGTGAGAAAATGCATCGAAATCCACATTTTCGAATCGGACGATGGATAGTGTTTAATATCTAACCCGAAACACAGTTATAAATTTAGGAAAAGAATGCTTCAAGGCTGTACCAGTCCTCGATTTTATGAGGACTATTCGGGAGATTTTTGTACCATCCAATAAAATGGATCGAAATTCGTATTTTTGGACGAGACGATGGCTACTGTTTGAAATAAAACTCGAAACCTGAAACACATTTATATATTTAGGAGAAGAAAGCTACAAGTAACTTGTGGTCCTCAATTTCATCTAGACTTTTCAGGCGATTTTCGTACTATCCGACAAAATAGGCCGAAATATGTATTTTCAGAACAGACGATGGCTAGTTTTTGAAATCTTAGTCGGAACCCGAAACATAGTTATAAATTTAAGAGATGAATGCAACAAGGGTCTACCGGTCCTCGGTTTCTTTTGTATGTTTCAGGAGATTTTGGTACTATCCGACAAAATCGATCAAAATTTGTATTTTCATACCAGGCGATGGCTAGTGTTTGATATCCGACAAAATGAACCGTAATCCATATTTTTGGACCAAACCACGAATAGTTTATGAAATCTGACCTGTAATTTGAAACACAATTATAAATTTAAAAGAAAAATTGTACAAGGGTCTCCCGAATCTCGATTTCATATGGTCTTTTTGGGTGATTTCAGACGATGGGTAGTGTTTGAAATATGACCCAGAACCAAAAAAATTGTTATAAATTTAGGAGAAGAATGCTATAAGAATCTATCGGTCCTCGACTCCATCTAGACTTTTCAAGAGATTTTTGTACCATCCAACAAAATGGACTGAAATCTGTATTTTTAGACTATGCGATGGGTAGTGTTTTAAAACTAACCTGGAACCCCAAACATAGTTGTAAGTTTAGGAGAAAAATTCTAGGCTAAATTACATTCGTGGTCCCTTAACTTAATTTCAAGTAACGTTTTAGTCATTTATCTTTTTTTTCCCAAGTTGGTCATTATTTTAATTTTAAGTGACAATTTCAAAAAAAATCATCAAAATTTTCAACCATAACCCATAAAATTAATAACCATCTTCAATGTAATGCAAATTTTATCAAATCCATAACTCAAATATTCAAATACACTCATATTTTCATCTCCAACAACATCAAATAAAGAATAAAAATATGAGTTTATTTCAAGGTTTAAGTTATGAATTTTATTAAATTTGTATTTTATTGAAGATGATAATGATTTTTATGGGTTTTGTTTGAAAAATTTGATGATTTTTTTAGATTTTTGTAAAAAAAATGATAACATTCTTCACATTTTAAAACATAAAATATCACATTGTCAATTAAAATTAAAATAAATGATCAATTCGGGATAAAAATATAAAGGACTAAAATGTTACCTTAAATTAAGTTAAAGAATCGCATATGTAATTTAGCCAAAATTCAACAAGGGTCTCTCGGTCCTCGATTTCATCTGGACTCTTCGGGAGATTTTCTATCCATCCAATAAAATATATCAATTTCTGTATTTTTGGACCAAACGATGGGTTGTGTTAGAAATCTAACTCGGAAACCAAAACACAATTATAAATTTATGAGATGAAAATGGATCAAAATCCGTATTTTCGTACCATCAGACAAAATGGATCCAAATCCGTATTTTCGGACCTGACAATGGCTTGTTTTTTAAATCTAAACAGGAACTCAAAACATAGGTATAAATTTATGAGAAGAATGCTAAAAGGGTCTCACGGTCCTCAATTTCATCTGGACTTTTCGAGCGATTTTCGTACCATTCGAGAAAAAAAAGGATTGAAATCTGTATTTTAGGACCAAACGATGACATCTGAACTTTTCAGACGATTTTCGAAACATCCGACAAAATGGATCGTAATCCATATATTCAGACCAGACGATGGCTAGTTTTTGAAATTGGACATAGCACCCGAAACACAGTAATAAATTTAGCAGAAAAATGCTACAAGGGTCTCCCTATCCTCGATTTCATCTGGACTTGCTGGACAATTTTCGTACCATCTAACAAAATGGACTGAAATCAATATTTTCATATTAGACGATGGCTAGTGTTTGAAATCTAACCAGGAACCCAAAACAGGGTTATAAATTTAAGGGAAGAATGTTGCAAGGGTTTATCGGTTCTCAATTTCATCTGCACTTTTCGAGCAATTTTCGTTCCTCTCGACAAAATAGACCATAATTCGTATTTTCGGACCAAACGATGACTAGTATTTGAAATTTGACTTGGAACTCCAAAAAAAGCTACAAAGTTAGGAGAAGAATGATACTAGGGTCTCTTGGTCCTCGATTTTATCTAGATTTTTCAGGCAATTTTCGTACCATCCGACAAAATGGAATGAAATACGTATTTTCAGACCACACAATTGCTACTGTTTGAAATTTGATACAAAATCCGAAATACAGTTACCAATTTAGGAGAAAATTTCTGCAAGGGTCTCCTAGTCCTCGATTTAATCTAACTTTTTCGACAATTTTCGAACCATCTGACAAAGTGTACCGAAATTCGTATTTTTAGATGAAACGTAGATAGTGTTGGAAATTTGACCCGGAACCCGAAACATAGTAAAAAAATTAGGAGAACAATGCTACCAGGGTCTATCGGTCCTCGATTTCATCTGGACATTTCGGCTAATTTTCATACCATCTGAAAAAATGAATCGTAACTCGTATTTTCATACCAGAAGATGGCAAGTTTTTGAAATTTGACAAGAACCAGAAACACAAATATAAATTAAGGAGAAAAATACAACAATGGTCTCCAGGCCCACGATTTTATCTGGACCTTTTGGACGATTTTCGTAACATCCGATCAAATTGACTCATTTCCGTATTTTCGAACCTGACGATGGCTAGTATTTGAAATTTGACACGGAACCTAAAACAAAGTAATGAATTTAGGAGAAAAATGCTACAAGGGTCTCCCGATCCTCGATTTCATCTAAACTTTTCAGACGATTTTCGTACCATCCGACAAAATGAACCGAAATTCATATTTTCAGATCAGACGATGGATAATGTTTGAAATATGTCCCGTAACCCATAACACAATTATAAATTTAGGAGAAAAATGTTACAAGAGTTTTCCAATCCTCAATAACATCTGGACTTTTTGGACGATTTTCTTGCCATCTGATAAAGTGGGTCGATTTCCTTATTCTTAGACCAGACAATGGCTAATGTTTCAAAACTAACCCGAAACTCAAAACATCATTATAAATTTTAAAGAAGAATGCTACAAGGGTCTCCCGGTCCTGGATTCCATCTGAACTTTTCGGACGATTTTCATACGATTTTCGCATCACTCGATCAAATGGACTGAAATCCATATTTTTGGATCAGACGATAGCTAGTGTTTTAAATCTGACTTGAAACATCGGTATACATTTCAAAGAAAAATGTTACAAAGGTCTTCCAGTACTCGATTTCATCTGGACTTTTCTGGTGATTTCCATACCATCCGACAAAATGGACTGAAATCTGTATTTTCATACAAGACGGTGGCTAGTGTTTGATATTTGACTCGGAACCCGAAACACAGTTATAAATTTAAGAGAAGAATGCTACAAGGATCTGTTGGTCCTTGATTACATCTGGACTTTTTGGAGGATTTTCGTACTATCCGACAAAATGCACCGAAATCCATATTTTCGAACCAGACGATGGCTAGTATTTGAAATGTGACCCGGAACCCGAAACACATTTATAAATTTAGAAAATATTTTTATTATGTAAAAAAAATTATTATTATTTATGGTTTTTGAAGCTTAAGAAACTTTTATTTTATTTTAGTGTTCTTTCAATATATACCACCTATATTTGCATACATGAAGAATTATTTCATTGTTTTTTAATAAACTACCACTCACAAATGAATGTTGTAATAAGTCGCAAGGCACACAATATCATTTAATGCATGTTTCGATAACGGTGAGATTGACACGATTACGATGGACATATCAAGTTTAAAATGTCAAAAGTACATAAATTTATAAATATAATGTTTTAAAATCAATATAAATTATATGAAATGAAGAACATACTATAGTTAAATATACAAATTTTTTTTTTTGTTGTCTTAGAAGAGATGATATATTTCACCATATCGACATTTATCAGTTGAACTAAGACTTAAGAAGTTAAATGTGCAATTTTAACAATAAAAAAATACATAACTAAAGACAATAGTTGCATTTAAAAGACAATAGTTGCACTTCAATGAAACTAAAAAACTAATAAATTTCACATTTAAAAGATATTAAAGACAATAGTTACATCTCTAAAGTCGTAAAATCTTATTAGTCAAGAATATTTTACCTTTTCTTTTGTACTAAAGCAAACTTAACTCATATATAATTATTCTAAAATATATTTATCTTTAATTTATTAATAATAATTTTATGACCGTTGATCTATTTAATGAATCTATATTTAATTCAGTTTTAATGAAGTCGTGTTGAATTCACCATTGAAATTACGACCATATATTAAGTCTGAATTGCAATTTTATTATCCTAATATATTAATCTCTTTATTTATTGAAAAGATTTAACTTGGTAATTAATTGATAATTTTGACTTTTTTCGATAAAAAATTTCTGATTTTTTTACGATAAAAAATTTCCGATTTTTTTTCAATAAAAAAATCTGATTTTTCTTCAATAAAAAAATTCGATTTTTTTTCAATAAAAAAATCCAATTTTTTTTCGATAAATAATGTTCAATTTCTTTTCGATAAAAAATTTTCGATTTTTTTTTGATAAAAAATTTCCGATTTTTTTTCGATAAAAAATTTCCAATTTGTTTTTATAAAAAATATCCAACTTTTTTTGGATAAAAAATTTTTTGATTTTTTTTCAATAAAAAATTTCTCATTTTTTTTCGATAAAAAAATCTTAAAATTAACAAAATATTAGGGATCTATGGGCCCTTAGGCCTCATTAAATAATAGGCCGAAATAAAGAGGTCCCTCAAAAAATTATTTTAATAGGGGGCATAATAATAAAAAAAATAAATAAAAAAGCCTTGTAGTTTGGGGGCTTTTTTGACGGCTCTAGCCAACAACAGTCGGCTCGCCGTAAAGAAAAGTGTGAAAAACACTTATTTAATATATCTTTTTATTGATCTAGGATAGATTATAAAAAAATTATTAAAACTGAAAATATTTCTCTTTGGTTCTTATTAAATTTATTTGTAGTGTTCAACCACCGACTTATGAATTAAACCATCTAATCAATATAATAGTAGTTGATAGCGACATATTACTTTATTTCCTCAGAATTGTAGTTCTGAAATCCAATTCATTCAAAGATGAGAAAATTGTTATTGTTATGTGCACGTATCACAATAAGGTAGACATATTTTATGGCAGAAATTGAATCACACAATACTATATAGTTAGGAGGATTTTAACGGTTAAAACATAATGTATTATCTGATTCTAATGACATAGAAAGATGAAAGAAATATTCCATGGACAAAAAAAACATCAATTAATTGAACACCTAAAATCAAGCCATGAGACAATGTCATCATGTATAGCATTTATTCTGTCATCAGGTTCCCCATCCAAAATGCAGTGGTAACCATTTTCATAGAGCTTTAAAGTCTTATCCTTGCTAGAAGCATTTTCATAAAGAAATTGACTAACTAATGGATCTGTCACCTTATCTGCTTCTCCATGAAGAATCAATAATGGTGCTGACACCTGCAATCAGCAAAACAATCATAAAAGAAATTCAATGTTTTTTTATTGATATGACAATGGTTGCATAGATTAAATAAAAACCATAACTTGGATCATGATTATAACATCCTACTCCTCTAAAGTTAATAAAGTGTAAGGCTAGATAACAAAAAATCACCTGCTCAACTTGCGACTCAATCTGTTTTGTGACCCTTAAAAGTTCCATGCCAGTTCTCAGTCGTGGGTTATCCTCATAACAAATAACATTGTAAACAGCCTATAAAGAATAACACTTAGATTCAAAAATTTGTTTGATTTATTAAAATATATTATATAACATTAGATTAACCAAGATGTCACAATGCAAGGCAATAAAATATTGTTTGAGCACAGTGTAAAGTAGGAAAAACTATTAAATCACAGAAATAGCAATCAACACTAACTTTTCATCTTTTCCAAGAGGAAATCAAATGCAAATGTTCAACATATGTGTGCAACAAACTGAATTATAGAAGCTACTATTTTGTAGCTCATGTTTGATCAAAGAAAATATTTAAAGCTGCAAACAGAAACATGTAAAACAGTAAAGGTTTCATTTAGGCATAACTTTTAGTGAAGATGCATTGAGCTCCCTGATAAATATCAATGTGGTTAACAAGTGACCTCATAATGAAGAACCTTGAAGAAAGACACTTATCATAATTGTATACAATTACTTAAGATCATAAGTTCAAAGAAGTAGAACATGAGGGCATTTTTGGTTTAAGAAAATATCGAATGTTCTTATTTCCTATATAGACTAATAGTTTGTTTCCAGCAATCGTAACCAAACTGCAATAATTATAATTGCGATTTTGTTAAAAATGCATATGAAAGAGAAATGAGCTACCAACCAATTTTCTTTTGCTTGGATCTCTAATTGCGAGTTCCGCTAGGTCTTTGTTTGGGAAGAGTTTTGCTTTTGGCATAACTTTTGATAGAAGAGTTAACACCTTCATAACTGCGTCCGGTGGTAACACATCATCTGCAATCTTACCAGTAACACAAATCAGCAAATCAAGCAGTCGTTCTCCATCTGATTACTAAACCGATACAGCCCATATTAAAGGAACTAAAAACGAAATTCAAAATTTTTATTCAACTTCAGATAATTTAATACCATATCACTTGATGATGACATTTGTTGCGTACAACTTTTCATAATGTCAAATATAAATAGTTGCTTCATATAGACTAATAACAAAAGGTCATTCCAAGTGTAACAATTATACCTAAAGAATGGATTTGGATTTGCTGCCACACATTCATGCATTCAGTTCGTATGTGGCCGTTTGATCGAGATCGGATAGCCCAGATTTCCAACACAGTATTTCCGTATTTTCTTTAAATCAAAATGCATTACAATCTAAAATGTCTAATCTCGATCCAACGGCCACCAACATGCTAACTGTGTGGAATTGCTGAAGGTAGCCAGCTCAAATTCCTAAAAAATGTTTAAAGTTGCCCCAAAAAAAGTCCAGAATGAATTGATTATTTTATCGATCACATGATCTGCATCTTCAAGAAGGGCATCCTTAAAAATACCTGTCTATGATAGGTAAATATTGAAACCAAAACATAACTTAAGCATCCTTTCCGTTTCCACTTTCGAGAAAAACCAAAGTCATAGTAGTTTCATTGTATAGTATTTCCTCATATCTCTTGAAAATATGATTGAGGGAGGCATTTTAGTTAGTTTTAAAATTAGCTTTGGTTATCATTTATACTTGCCAAACTAAGCAAACAGGTTGTATCAAATTCCAATATAGCAATAACAAAATCACTTTTGAGTTTCAGTCATTTTTTAAACAATGGTACAAATATGTTTTATATAGATTCCTTTGCATTTTGAAACAATCCAGTGATTGGAGCTTGAACTGAATCAGAACTTTTAAAATTA
The DNA here is from genome assembly GCA_037974835.1 of Cicer judaicum. Taxonomy (NCBI): domain Eukaryota; kingdom Viridiplantae; phylum Streptophyta; class Magnoliopsida; order Fabales; family Fabaceae; genus Cicer; species Cicer judaicum. The sequence continues at coordinate 12,585,413 of JBBPBS010001102.1, read as the reverse complement.
AGAAAATGAAGTAGGTGAGCATTGGTAGCAATACAAAGAAGGAATGAGCTTACTTTACACATTGGTGCTACAAGTATCACCCCATCCCAATTATCTTGCTCCTTCAAATGAACTTTGAGAGAAACTGCCCCTCCCATTGACTGCCCCAACAAAAATCGCGGTAATTCTCTCATATCAGGTCTTGCTGTTAATTGAAATACAAAAGCATGATCAACAACATAGTGAGTTTTTATTTGACAAATACAGCATCAATTATTCATAAAACACCATCGGTACTAAAAACCTATGTAGCACTGACACTCAAGATTAAAGATGTATTTGGTGTCTGAGACCTGTCAATGTTGGACACTAACACACATGAATACATTCAATCACTTCAATTTTCTCAAATTATTGCACATGACTTTGTCAGTTAGTAATTTTCCAGGTGTTTTTCTGGTGTCTATGTCAATGTGTCAAAGCTAAAAGCAGATGAATAGAACGAACCTTTTATTTGTGTATAATGCTCTATAACATCATCAACTAGATCATCAAAATTTGGAATGTAACCATGTAATCCTTCTGAAAGTCCAAAACCAGGATAGTCCATAGCAAAAACAGCATACCCAGATGCAGCAATTCTCCTCGCTATGCCTGAATAAAAATTCAAATCCACAACCAAATCAAACACAATGAATCACTAGCATACACATCATTCTCAAAGAAACACTTCCAAAACACACAACAACAAACCTTCAAAGAAGAAGGTGCAAGTATCACCATATCCATGACAAAAACACACAGAAGCCTTAATTGGAATTCCAGGCTCTGGCATCCAGCTTTTACAGAAAATTTCCAATCCCCTCGAATTCTTTTCATACCACTACTTCACAAATAAAATTAAAACAGAAAATAAATAACGTTCCACACCAAGCTAAAAAAATCATCCAATTGAAAAAATTTACAAAACATCAACATAGTTCTAGAATTTTTCAGAAACAATAAATAGTGTTTCGGCATTTTCAATTTAAATTTCTAAAAATAATAGATCTGTTTTAATAAAACATGAACATTAAAAGTAAAGGGTCACTTACTTCTTCTGTTCTGATTCCCGCAGGAGCATCCTAGCAAGAGATCAAAACATTAGTCAAAGTCTGATTTTTCAACAAAGTCAAAATAAACCAAATAAACAAAACCAAAAAATTACAAAAATAAAAATAAATAAAATAAAAAACTCTAAATATGGAAAATGGATGCCTTGCATTGATCATGATCAAAATTCAAAACTAAACAAACCTTAAACAAGCAATGATCAAGCTGTTGTTGAACCTCAGTGAAAGCAGAACGAACCCTTCTTCGAGTATATGCAAAGTCAAGATTATAAGAAGCTATATCGTTCAACTCTTCGCTTACCCCTTCAATGGGTGCTTTTCTACTTGCTGTGACTGTTAGTTTGGTTGTCTTAGATTTATTATTGATGAGTTTTGTTGTAAAGGGTAGTTGATTCTTCAAAGGGTTGTTTATAGGAGAGAAAGGTGTGAAGGATGTGAGGTTCTGTGATTGGAATCTAAATGTCTTTGATAGCTCCATGATCAATAAGCTTGGTGGGGTGTCAGAAATATATTATATTTCATGTATCAAATATTTTGTTTATTCTCACTTAGATAAACTACAAATTCTAATGTAATCTCACTTATATAATGTCTACGAATAGAGCATACCTCAAAATTTACAAAAAAAAATGTAAAAGTCAATTTTAATTTTCATATAGCTCTCACTGTCTTGGAATGAATGTGGCACGTTCCAAATCCCAATACGGTGAAAAATACTATATATTGGTAGACCACAGTCCATGTTGCCACCACAGTTCTACTTTTATTAGATCGTCATAAGTGCACCCTGGTAGTGGCACGTGTTTAAGGTGCAAATTCTTACTCTTCTTTTTTCATAGGATCCATCGTAATTCTATTCAATGTGGGTTCCCCTATTTGCTTGACGCTGAGTCTAAAAATAATTCACTCGATTTATTATTTCACATCTATTAAGAAAAATATATTAATGTAAGAGAGAGAAGTGCAATAAAAATTAAATAGTACAATTGAAAAAAAGTGTATTTAAAATTAAAATAGTTATTTACAATTTTTTTTTGCTAATATTGTTATAGACTGGATGGAGTATTATCTTTATCCTTAAATTTCTTTAGTATGATTTATTCTAAAATTGAAATATCAAATGAATTGGTTATGAAATTAAATTAAAATTTTTAATGACACATTAATAAGGATGTTTCACAAAAATTTGGGGCAAAGAATTATGAGATCATAGTATTTAAAATTATAATTTAATCTCATATGATTTAGTAAAAACATTTACATTTTGTTCAAACAAGTTTGTAATTCTTAGTAAAATTTTGACATAAAACTAACAAGTATTACAAATAATATTTTGTATTTTACAATACAATAAGAACACAAATGATATTGTTATTAAATATTATCTTAAAATGGTTTTGCAATGAATTGAAACGCAATTGAAAATTAGTAAGTCTGTCTATCAATGGAACCTACATGTTTGTTGGGGATTTTGGGAGAGAAGAAAGAAAAGGATTGGAATTTGAGAAGATAAGATTGGAAAAGGGAAAGATAGAACAATTGGAGAAGGGAGTGAATGTGATTTATTGGGAAAGAAGAAAGATATTAAATGTTAAAATAATGTAAGAAAGAGAAATAAAGGGTAAAAGGGAAGATAATGGATAATGAATGTTGGTCAGTTCCACGTAAGGAAAACGGTGAGGAGGCTTTTTGGAAAGGACAACCAATAGATAATAGATTGGAATGGATGAGTCATGAGATGTTAACAAAAGTAACAGATGGGTCCTGGTCGGAGGAACGGGCCATTTCTAGAATTGAAAAATATGTGATCATTAAGATACCTTGCTTCTATATTTAACCTTGTCAATTGGCTCTCCAAATAATGACTCAAACGTGTTGTTAATTATGATTTGCTAAAAGAAGGAAGGGGAAATAAAAGTGTTGGCTGTGAAACTTGGAAATGAGAATAAGAAAGGAACCGACATATGCATTATGAAGATCTAGCTCAATATGCTTCCTAAATAATGGAAAAAGTAAACAAGAATCTCCAATAAACAAGAATCTCCAATGTCATAACATACTTTAAAAGTAAGCTAAAATGTACGTCACTAAATTGATTTGTCAAAAATATATGTTGTCTTCTTCTGAAACTTATGAGCAACAAATAACATAAAGAAAAAAACTAGGATTTTTCTGAAATAAAAGGTGGATGGATTTTCTAAAATTAGTGTTTTTGACAGAGGAAGAGTTAGGGTTTCAAAATAAAATTGGCGTTTTTAGTTTTTTAATCAATTACTGAGAAGTACATGGAAAAATAATACACAATCATGAAGAAGGAGAAGACCACGATGTAGAATGAGGTTTTGACGCAGTGGCGCTCTAACAAAGTACCATAAAAAGTTAGGAAAGAAATAGAGAGAACTCAGAAAATAAAGAAGAAGGGAAACAAACAAGGAAAGAAGAAAAATGAAAGCCGTGATGAGAACGAAACTTACAGCGGCGACCTGAAAAAAGCAGTGACGTGATGGTTCTCCGGACGCAAAATTAATCGGTTCGAAGTGAAGGCCGCGCGATGGGGAGCTCGAAAATCACTTCGCTTTCTCCGATCTGGGTGTTTGGCCGCCAAAAATTGAGAGAGAAGGGAAAGGATGGCGGTGAGGTTTCGAAGAAGGAAAGGTTTCAATGTTTTTCTTAATGAGATCCTTTTTTTATATTTATTCATTCAAATTATTAAAATAAACTAAATAATATAAATTTTAAAATTGTCAAACAAAAATGAATAGAAGAACAAACTCGCAGCATTAAGTTGATAGTACAAGACCGCGAAATATTTATAATATGACAAAATTCAAATACTTAAAAATATCTGTATTGAAATATATAACACTAAAACTGCGAAGTAATTTAATTGAATTTATTAATAATAAAGTTAATATTTCAATTTAAATCAAAACGAATTCTTCAATAAAACAAATACACAATTTTGTAGCAAGACCAGGAACAAAACAAAGAGAAAAAACTAGAGTTAATTTGGAATCGACGGAGTTGCTGATTTTTAATTCACTTTTTTGATATACTTTTATATGATTTACTAAAAAAATATGTAAAATACAAATTATTTTAAAATTTCATAGAAAATATAAATCAAATTTAATAAATTGTTCATTTTTATCAAATGAAAAATTATCAAAATAATTTTTTTTTTCAATTAAATCCAAAATATATTATATTAATAATGACATTCAATCGTTCAATAGTACATCATCTATTCCTTTTTAATTGTCAGATTTGCAGGAAATTTTGTTTATATTTAACTGTTATTTTTAAAGTTCAATACAATATTAATTCTTAATTTATTAATAATCCTCATAGTTATTTATTGGAGATAGAGAAATATATATATGAGATTATATGATAAATATATAACGACATTACAATAACATCAAAACTAACAAATTTTATTGATTGTATTGACATATGTAAAAAATCAAAAAATGATAATTAAAAAAGAACAGATAGTAGTTAACTTTTCCAATGATGTGCAAGATGTGAGAT
>JBBPBS010001102.1:12564745-12580390 GCA_037974835.1 Cicer judaicum | reverse complement strand
ATAATATTAAATTTTTCATTCCTTATATTCATTGCTTAACAAATTTTACTTTTAAGAGATTTAATTTTACTTTTATTATAGTAGAATTATAATGTTCAAGATTTAATATTTTTTTATATAGGATCTATTGTGCTTTCGATCTATGTAATATAAGATAAATATGATTTTAATTCTTGTAAAATATATTTTTTAGATTCTACTATGATATTATTCTATTTTTAGTTTTTTGTTGAATTATATTTGTCTAATACGTGATTTGAATCTTGTCCCTTAAAATTATAATATCAATCTCTTACTAATAAATTAACACTCAAAAAATAATTATTAATATTATATACTTTTCACTCAAATTATTATTCTCTATTTTATGATTATGATAAATAAAATACACTAAAAATACTTCATAAAGATAATTAAATAAAATTATAAAATTACAATAGAAAATTTTTATTGGTATTTTTGTAAAATTCCAAGGGAGTAAAATTACAAAATTGATGTATGTAAATACTATTGTGTCAATAGTTTTGAGGTAGATCACTTAAATGGAAAAATTGTAATAACCAATACTTATGAGATCATAATTTCTAAATTTTACTTTGGGAGCATGAAATCATGTATATTGAGATATTGATTTGCATCAAGCCACAAGTTACTACAGTGCTCCTTTTAATTTACAATCAATTTTGAGTTGATAACATAATATTTCTCATTTAAGGGATTTTTTTAGATGTATTGTGTATGTTTCAATTGCTCCAATATAATGCACTAAAATTGGATGTAAAAAATATTGGGAATACATGTTGGATATGAAATCTCCATTTATAATAATTGAACTAAAAAATTGGAGACTTGTTTACAAATGAATTTGTTGATTATCATTTGATTAATTAGTATTTCCCATTATTAAGGAGAGAGAATAAGCAGCTAAAAATGATGATTGAAATATATTGTGTCATTTTGATCCTCGTACAAAAACAACTCATTTGCAAAGTTCAAGAAACCAATTATCAAGCTCCAATCAAATTGAAGTCCTTGTTTGATAGTGTATCATTGCAAATGAGTATCTTCCATGCATGATATATTATCGGTTTCAAACTTAATATAAAAAATCCTTGAACAAGGAAATGAATTAAAAAGAAAGATGATCCAAATGAGTATTTGAAATAATTGATTTTCAGTTCCAGAAGAACTGAATAAGAACCTAAAATTTGTGAAAATATATAAATCTCAATAAATTATGTCATGAATCGAATATGATGAAACTGAAAGAAAGTCAATGTTGACAATATTTTTTCATATATTTAGTAAGATATGCACATAATGAGGATCGTGAACTAAAGTCTATTTAAGATTATAGACAAAGAAATGCACATAAAGAAACAATTGAAGTGGAATTAAGTTCGTTTTGCTAAGAAAAAAGTTTTGGACTTGTTGTTCTCACACTTGATGATATAAAACTAAGAGAAAATTATAATGATAAAAGTCTTACCATTGATGTTCATACTTGATTAAGTTTAGTAGCCGTAAAAAGATCAATTTATATGAAAGATGTGTTTGAATTAGTGTGGTTCACTTGATAATGTTAATTATATGAAACTCCATGAAGGATATTATTTCTGTGAGAGATACAATTCATACACTTGAAGAGACGATTTAATCAAAATAATAAGTCTCTTTATCAACTCAAATTATATTGTTGTATAATATTCTTAGTGAATAATTCCAAATGAGATATATGAGAATAACATTATTTATCCATTTTTAGGAAAATATTTGGAAATGAATTATAGCATTCATGTTTATGTTGATTATATAAATATTATCAAAACTCCTGAAGAGCTTCTGAAATTAGTTTGATTAAAGATAAAGTTTGAGATAAATATATAAGAAGAGAAAATATTTGTTTTGAGATTTAAAGTTGAAAATTTGAAGAATAATATTGCTGTAAATCTTGAAGCTTATGTAGCAAAAGTTCTAATAAGGTTCTATATAGAGAAATCACATTTATTGTGTACTACAATGCTATAAGCTCTCTATATGTGAACAAAGTCTCTCTATATGTGAACAAAGTCTGTTTTAGATATTAAGAAAATGATGAAGAATTAATTGGTCTTGAAGTATTATATCTTAGTTTAATTAAGGACACTAAAGTACCTTACTAATTATACATGTTCTAGTATATTATTTGTTTCCAATTTATCATGAAACATTTAATTTGGTACCTTAGATATACATATTATTTATCTAATCCTCTGAATAAAATTTTAGCACTATGTGAAGCAAGTCGAGAATATACTTGGTTGAGGTCTATGGTTTCAAAACATACATGATGCTTGTAATTTTTCCTCCACAAGAATAAAAGCAACTTCTTTTATGAAGATAATATTACGTGTTACTCGTTTGAAAGAATGCTTTGTTAGATGGAATAAAATATATTTCTCTAAAGTTCTTTTTCACTCGTAATATTCAAAAAATAAATTATTCAAATATTCCATAAATTTGTTCTTGTGATAATCGTACATACTTTTTACAAAGTCTCTTCCAAGTAAAACTTTTGAACTATTGCACAAAGGATCAGACTCGTTGTCTCAAAAACGATTGTTCAACTAAAGGAGACAAATGAATATGTTATGCACTATTTTTTCCTTCACTATAGTTTTGTCCTAATGGTTTTTCTAGTAAGATTTTTAATAAAGTAGATTTATATAACGGATATTGTACTCTTTTTTTTTCACTAGAATTTTTTTTATAAAGTTATTCTTAATAAAGTTTTAATGAAACATATCTTTCGTGGACATCTATGAATGTTTATTTTCCCTAGACTTTTCTAAATTTCTTAACTCATGTGAGTAAATGGTTTTACTCATTGTTATTGGTATTTAGTCGCAATATTAATTTAGATTTTTCATGTGCTAGTAACTTACAACACTATTGTCCTATAAATAGGACCTACATCTTAAAATTTACATTTGTGAAAAATATAATACAAAGTCTATCTTCTTCATTTTTCTTTCTTTCTTTTCATCTTTACTCTTTTAATATATTGTTCTAGTTTTAATTAATTTTATAACTAAAATTGTTTTTGAAAGTATACTTTTTTAATCATTTCAAAATTGTGTAATATTAAATATCCTCAACAGTTGTTAGTGAAATTATACTTTTAAAATTCTGTTAATTTTTAAAATAAAATAAAACGACATAAATATTAACAATTAGTCATTTTCTTTAAAAAAAAAAATATTTTTGCTAACAACAGATGAATTATGTAATATTACCCATCCAACCATTGAATTATGTATATGAAATTTATTAATCATTTTCTTAAAAATATACTTTCACTAACAATTGTATTGTTTATTAAGTAATAAATAATTTTTAATAAAAAGATAAGATGCATTCATTTTTAAAATAAAATAAAATAAAATATGAAGACAAAAATACTGAATGATAATTAGAGTAGTTGGAAACAGTAGTAATGAAGCAATTAGATGGACTATTTAATATTATGATGATATTATTGACAAAAGTTAATAAATGTCGTCTTAGTATTCTAAAGTAGCAAATAATTTGAGACAAAAATATTCTAAATGTGACACTTTGTGTCATTTTATCTTATCTCTAATTCAATAATTTTTTTTAAAAAAATCGTTGTACATTATGCTCTAAAATATGCATTGATGTGACTTAAATAAATTTTTAATTTTCCTCGTCGTCATGAAGATCAATGCTGCATAAATAAGCCTGAGCATTTTTCTCTATGCTGTGACTAACTCAACAATCAGAGTCCACAGAAAGCAATAGAATACATACCTAAGAATTCTGAAAAACAATACGCAAAGTTAATGACACGGACACTGAACACAACTAACACACATAGATAGACACGGACACTGAACACAACTAACACACATAGATAGACACGGACACTGAACACAACTAACACACATAGATAGACGTAGATAATAATTTAAGAAATGAAATTGATTGGTGCTACATAGCACGCGGTCACGCAGACTTGTAAGCTAAGATCGAATGGTTAATGATAAAACAAATGAAGATTAAATAAAACATAGAAACAACTCAAAGGAGTTAGCATCTTTATTGCAACTGCTTGGAAGTACCAAACATCATACGTCAAAGTCAGGATTCATCAACTTCCATGATTCTTTATTCATGAATCATGGTAATGAACTTCAATTGTGAACTCACAAGTCTTATCTTTACCGTGAAGCAATTATTGTCACAAAATTGAAATTCTTATTGATCAGAGAACACATAAGCTTAAAATTCCCTCAATGTTCTTATCATGGCTATCTTCTTAAACATTGAATTAGCCGTGACAAACAACGGACTTGCACAGATCCTCAATGCCTCATCCAACAACAAATGCTACTTCCAACATAAAATCGGAATCAAACAAAGAAAACTACATGCTTTCCTGAAAAGATCCCGAGCGACAGAAAGCAGCAGGGTTTGCTCTTAGAATTTGATTATCGTCTAAATTACGGGATTTGGCATTTGACTTAGGTTCAAATGATTTAAAAACACTTCCTTTCATAACAGGTTTGTTCTGTTGAGATTTTGTTGTCAAAGTTGACCATATAGAACTCTTAGCAGCCTCTTCTGGATCATTGATTCTGATAGTTTTAGGCACCCAAATATTCTTCTTCATTGTGTCATCTTCTGTTACTGTACTTCCATCTCTACAATGTTTTCCTAAAGTTGGTGACCTATTACCCGAGAAAGTGCCACTGCTAGCTGAAGATGAAGGCGATGGAATGCCATTAAATGAATATTCTTCAATTTGGCGGCCAGCCCAATTCGGCATGCAACCCCAATATGAAGAAGTTGACATAGCATTCCAACATGGATTCCATTGACAAGTCCATGATGGAGCAGTATAATAATGAAGTGAATGTAAAGGAATTAAGCCATTGCATTGTTGTGTCAAACCAATATGCTCTATTCCATTTTCTGAATACTCTTTCTCCCCGAATTCGGCGGCTATCACAGAAGGGTCCTCATCAATATCCTCTTTGACAGTAGAAGAATCCCTTTCAATTTTTCTATGGCTTTTCAGATTTAAAACAGTTTCTAGTGATTCACAAAGAGGAACTTCCTCCCCAAGACTCGGAATGTTCACAGAAGGAACTATGCTAGATGAAATATGTTTATCAGTAGCAGGGTTGAGATCTGTGTGCATGACAACCGGTACTGCATCAGGGGTAACAGAAACTTGACAGTGCTGCAAAGCCGAAGAATGCTTACCTTTGCGTTTACCGGCTCCAACAGGAACATTCCGAATTGTCCCACCGGCTGTCCAATACCTCTGACAATTTTTGCAGAAATGTCTTGGTTGGTTAACATTGTAATTGTTGAAATAGCAAAACTTTGTCTCCAAGCTATTGCACCGAGGACACGGAAGAACCTTGTCTGGCTTCTTGAAAACTTTCTCTTGATTGTCGGTATCTCTTTTGGGAGTTTTGTGTTCATTAGTTCTATGAACTGCTTTCCCCGCCAGTTTCGATGTACTGGTTTTGTTTATGGTTGGAATAGGATTAGTAGCATCTTCCTGAGGATTTTCTTGTTTGCTAGAAACTTCATTCAAAGGAACACCAACATCAGCATTAATTGATTCTTCAAGTCCATTCTGCAATTGAGTACCAAACTGTGTCAGCTCACATATATTGAATAAACAACTTTCATTTCTTTGGTCTTAACCCTCCATTCTGCAAGGGAAAAGGGCCCTTGTAATTTGGAGTTCAGTTGAAAAGTAAGTTAAGTCTAGCCAATCATTGTTCAAGTCAGGGTTCAAATTCGGGTAGGTCTCAACAATTTGACCTTCACTGAAATTCATTAACCACATGAACTCCGTCATCTTGCATTAGGACCAAAAGTTATAAATCATTGATAGAAAACAAAGGGTAGCACCCTGACACAAAATATGCATTTCTAGAAATTATTAAACATGAAATAAACACAATTAAACACATAACAATATATCATGGTTTTGCTGCAGCATAGTAATCAAACTGTATATAAAAGAATAGGACAAGAAGAATCAAGTTGAAATGACATTGACCTTTAACTTGTAACATAACAAAAATACATCAAAAAACTTCTTTTTATCAAACCAATTCCATTGCTACAGTAGAAAGAGCACACCCAACTAATTTGGGGTAATTAAAAACTTTTCATATTAATTACTGGTTAAACAGTGAAGTCCAACTTAAAATCAGATTCAAACACTAATAATTCAAATTGAACCCCACCACACACCATTTTCTATAGTTGCACTAAAAATTCCAACCTTACTATTCTTTCACTTTCTTGTTTGATTTCAGAAACAAAACTCAAGTCTCACTCCCTTCAAAACAAATTACCAAACAACTTCATATACCTAAAACCATAAATATCAAAATCAAAATATTCATTATACAAGTATAAATAAGCTTCAAAGATTAGTAACAAAAAAAGAATTACCAAGAGATATTGTTTTTATACCAGTTAAACAAAAAAACGAAATCATAAAAATAAATTGCTTTTTTATCCATTCTGAAAGAAAATAAAATTATGGGTTTTCATTTTTGAGTTTAAAAATGTAAACTTTATCATTAAGTTTGGTGAAAATTTTCAATGGAAAAGAAAAAGGAGGAAAAAGATGAAAAGGAAAATGACCATGATGATGAAGGGTTGTTGTTGTGGAAGAGAGTGAATCTGAGAGAGAGAGTACTGTGAATCTGTTGTGGTGGGAATATGAATTTGAATATCACTTCCAAAAAGCTTGATTGAAGGATCTTGTTTAACTTGGAACATGCCTCAAAATGGAACTTGTATTAGGATAGAAAGAAGAAAGAGAAAAAGTACAACTAAAAGTGATGACTAAAAGAAGAAAAAGATGGCACAACAAAACAATTGAAATGAAAGAAACCCAAAACCATGGGAATTGGAAAAATCAACTGTTTACTTGCCATAACGAGAATCAAAAGACTTTTTTAATTTTTTTTGTTACATCATTTTCAATTTCTTTTTTGTGTATGGATAAAGTCAAATGAAATTAAATATCATAATAGTAGAGTAGAATAATCAAATTGCTCGAAAAAAGAGGACATTAATAATAATCTATGAATGAGATGGTTCAGGTATATTTTAGTTTAATTACTAGTTTTGATTAAAATTAGTTAGGTTAAGATGGCTAGTGAATTTTAGTTAGAGAGAAAAATCAAAATTAACTAAAATAGATAGTTTATTTTGATTTGATTTGGTTTGGTATTTCCAGTTATGAATCCAATTAAATTGCTGAATTATAAGTTGAGATTGTTCAGCTCAATGTGATTCACGTTTTTAAAAATATTAAAAATTTTATCAATAAAATATAAATTTGTTTTCACACATTATAGTTTTTTATAGTCAACATATTTTGATTGATAAGAATGTAGCAAATGGGTTAAGAAAAACTTAATGTCTAGTACAATAATTATAATACAATCATACATCAAACATTGAAAAATATTATAATACAACATAAATTATATAATAGACAAATATTTCTTATTGATAATTAGTTAAAATAGAAATATGTATTTCAGTAATATTCTATATGTTGAATATTTTTTATATAAATCTTTAAAAAAAAGATAAGATCAACAAAAACACGAGAAAAGAGTTTGAATTGTATTTTAATTTTTTTTTTTTTTTTTAAAGAAATTCACTTAAACTTTAATAAAAATAAAAGCTTTTAAACAGGACAAAATAAAGGAAAGAGAGCTACCATACAAGCAAATTTATCATACTTCACTACCAACATAATAGTTATGTCCAATTACTTCAACTAAAATGATTTATCCACTAAAATAAAACTGATTTTTCTTTCAACCACTACAACATACAATTGTTAAACTAGCTATGTTATAACCTTCCTAAACTTCTAGATTAATGCGGTCAAACTTTTGAAGATGTAATCACTAATGGGCCAAGTTATGAAGAAGTAAAGTTTATGTGTGAAATACAAGGAACCCTGAAAATAAAGGATATCAAATTGAAAACTCGGAAATACAAGTTAAAAGCTTTCTCTTGAAATAGTTCTGAATGTAAGATCACTTGAATGAAATTAATATTGTTTCTTGATGATATTTCAACGTAATAGTTCAATGTTTTTTCTTTTCTTTATTGATTTCTCTCTTTTCCTCTATGTTTGAAATATCTTTTGAGTACCTTTTTATAGTAGATGGATGACGTTGCTACTTTTCTGATTATTGCAGACAATGCCACACATTTCTATGGACTATACTATCAGGGACAACTGTCGTGGATTTTAAAAAAGATTTCTTAAATTTGTTCTTTTTCACTGTCAAAATAAAAATATCTACTTCAAAGAATATCTTACTCCATACAAAACATGTTAGATAAAGAGTTTCTTTAACGATTAGAAGAATTGAGTATCATATAATTATCTTTAGTGAACTTGTTGATCAAACGATACTTAGATGATGAACTTTGTAGAAAAAGTTTGATCAAACAATTGACTCATATAAGAGTATTTGAATTTTGTCACAGCAATTATTATATTGAAAATACTTCGAATCGTCAGAAGATCTAGTTATTAAAGTTTTGTTGCTTAGCAGAAAGATATTAATGAGAAAACATCGACCAGGTGATTGACTGAAACAATAGAGGAATTATGATGTGTTTCAATGGCCAAACAAAATGCTAAAAACTCTTATCAGAGGATCTGCATACTTAAAAAATACGTTAAACTATACATTCTTCTCACATATATTTTGTTATCATCAAAACCAAAATTAAAGGTCATTGCTCTTCAAAGCAACTTAGTTTTAACAAAATATAACGCACTAATCATAATAATGATTATTTACTACTTAAACGATACACATGATAAATTATTTTCACTTGTATGTTAGTTAAAATATAGTCTTTCATGAATCCATTATAATACAATAATTATAATTTATTATATAAATCGTATACGAGATACATATTTTTGACGTCAATTTTTTTAAAAGAAAGTAATGTAACCAAAAAAATATAAAACAAAGTAACAAAAACACATGGGACAAAGACCAAACCCATGAAAAAGAAAAAATAGCAAAAGCTAAAAGAAAAAAAAGTTATAAAACTAAACTACCTTAAAATATTGTAACAAGAAAAATACATATTTAACTTTTAGAATCTCTATTAAATGTCTTCTATTAAAAATATTATAATACATTAATTATAATTTTATGTATAAATCATTCACGAGATAACTATTAATCATCAATCAATTAATTAAATGTGAATGCTAGCTAGTCTCCACAAGTAAACTAAGTTGTGCATGGTAAGTAACCTTTCATCATCTCCGTCGCCCAAAAAAAAAGTGTAACCTCTCATCCACCCCTACCACCCTTGCCTCCCCAATAAATATTATTCTCTTTCTTTGTGTATCAAATACGACCCATTAAGCTTTCGACACATATAGTGTTCCTCTGCTCATTATTGTGATAAAGAAGCAATTTTGGGTCTTGGGTTTTTAATTAATAAGAATGATAAAAGAGAATAATGGAGCAAGTGAGAACCTTATCCATATTACAAATAACGAAGACATGTGAAGCGATGCTGATGAGTTTGTATCTTAGGGGAAGGTTCTTCCATGGTTTATGGTTACCAGGTTGGATTTGAGACTTTTAATTTTTTACTTACTTTAATGAGATCTATCCAAATTAGTTTGATGATGAGTCTCAAATGAAATATGTTTTTAAAATGTTCTATGGTTACCACTTACCAATTTTTATTGGAGACTTTCAGTTTTTTTTTCTTATGTAATGTGATTGTTTAGTCTCTTCGATGGAAGTGGAGGATGTGGATTGCTAGATGACGAAGGAGAGGTGGAAAGGAAAGACGGGAGGGTGGGACATTGGTTTGGGAACGGTAGCACATAAGCTAAAAACTTAAGAAAATATAAAAAATTAGGAGACATAAAAAATAAAAATAAAAGAGAAAAATGAAAAGAAAAAAAAAAAATCTTCGTGAGTGGATATTATATAACTTAGTTTTCTTTTGTCAGTTTTTTTTTTTCATATAAATCACCAGTATAAAAATTTCTTTATTTCAATAGAATTATTTTGTAATTATGAAATAGTTGTTACGTTTTTTTTCTCATTAATATATCTTTTATTATTTGTCTCGCTAGCATCTTTATCTTTGAAAATTGTCGTAATATTTTTAAGTGATGAACAATTCTGAAATCTAAATTATCTTTGTAGTCTTTGAATGTAAAATTGCATCTAAATCATTTGATGATTTTAAACAATGTTCTCCTACGATATTGCATCACTCAGAGAACATTCAATACACATATTTCGATATTGATTATTTTTTCTATGTTGTTTTGTGTTATATGTTATCTGAACGAGATCAGGTGGATGTAAAAATGACATTTTTAGAAATCTCTTCGTTGGAAAAACTCAAATATTCATTTGAGTCTCAATTATCTTCTTCAATATTTGTAAATTCAACCATTTGAGTACCTTGTCTTCCTGTGGGAAGATATCAAAGCTAACAACCTCCCTATTAACTACAGTTTTAATGTAGTTGAGTTCACAATTCCACGCATGACTACTTTGTCAACATGATCATCAGTGAGAACAACTTAAGCACTACTCACTCGAGTCTCTTTCTCTTTAGTCCAACCATCTTTCTCTTAAGCACTACTTCTAAGACACACTTAATAACTATTTGCTTTGCAATTTTGACCTTTTCTTGAAAAAAATTATCGTGTTCCTCATTCAACACACTCTGCTTGCAAGTGGCAACAAAATGACCAATAATATGACAATGTGAGTAAAAAAAAGGTACATTTTCATATTAAACATTCACAAAAAAGAAAAATATTTGTCTATCAACACATATTTTCAGACTAATTTTAAATGATAAATCAACTTTAATTAGAACTCTAGCAAAATATCTAAAAGATTTATCAAAGGAATTCTGACTTGTTTCAGCAACAAGACTCACTAGAACTCCATTTTAATTAAAATGAATTCTGACTATTATATTGATAAACTATAAATTAAGCAAAAAATAGTTAATAATTATGATAAAAATAAACTAAACCTGTTTCCACACTATTTGATGATCAGAACGATAAATTATGTATAGTATAATAAATATAATTTATTATACAAATTACACATAAAATGAGTGTTTGTCACGTCAATTATTTAAAAGATTATTTATCTCAAATTAATTAATAAAAAGATAAATATGTAATTGATTATTATTGTATCTCTTAAATATCTATTTGATAAAAATTAGATAAAACTTATACTACATCAATTATAATTTAATGTACAAATTACATACAAAATAAATATTTATTGATTATCAATTTTTTCAAATATGGTATTTCAGTGTTAATTAGGTAACAGAGAAATGTGTTTTTTATATTAGTTTGTCTATTGTTTTTTGAGATACAAATGTACATAACAAGTATCATACAAATTAATTTATTGTATAAGTCATATAAAAAGGACAAATATTAGATACTAATTCTTTAGTTAAAAGATGATCATTTATAAATTATAGAGAAATATATATTTGATTATTAGTGTGTGTAACTTTGAATTTATTTATAGCCAAAAGTGAAAAATTTGTAATACATTGACCATAAAGATGTGAAAAACATTATAATAAATGGAATATAACTTTATGTAAAAATTAAATATGAGACGCATATTTATTATTGATGCATAAAATGTGAAATTTTTGTTTAGAACATGTATGAGAAAAGTGTGAAAAAGAAATATCACAACTAATAATAATTTACTATACAATCCATTTGAGGATAAATGTTCCTCATTAATTAATTACTTAAAAGATGGACTCTCGTAAATCAATTAATTAAAATAAAAATATATATAAAACAAATATTTGTTTCAGATTAATTAATTAAAATATCATCTTTTACGAGTTAATTAAAAGATAAACGTACATTTGGTTATGATGTATTTGTTGAATATATTATAGAAAAATTATAATACATTAACTATAATTTATTGTATAATAATATACAAAACAATTATTTATTATTAATAATAAAATATGTAAAGATGTTGAAATAGAATTATTATAATTTATTATACAAACTATCGAATTAATACCGTAACACCCGTTTTCAAAACTTCATTTTAAGTCATCTATTTGTAAGATTAACTTTGTTTTATGTTTTAATTATACTAGACTAATAAATTTTAGTTATGTATAAATAACCACTTTACTTTATATTTTCATAAGTGGTCATTTTTTTTCTTTTTCATTTTAACTTCTATTTTGCACTGCCTCAAAACAATTAGTATTGTCACGATGACCTACCATGTAATACTTCAGATATCAGTTATTGAAATTATCGGTGTAATTTATGCTGAAAACCAAAATTTTAACTATAAAAACTTAATATATTTAGGTCGAGTAAACAAAATAAATAATATGTCCTTCATAAATTAATAAATTTATTCAACTAAAAAAGTGAATTTATTAATATCCAACATAAACAAAAAATATTTTTTTTTTAAGTAAATTCACTATGCTAAAAATGACATTTTATAGCGCGTCTTTTATAGCGTTTGTTAAATACAAGCGCTGTTGTATAATATTTTAAAATTGACGGATGATACAATAGCGTTTTTCTTGACAAGCGCTCTTGTAGAGTCATATAGTGTCACATAACGCTTGCACATAATGTTTACGAGGCTTTTACAGCGCTTTTACAAAAGCGTTGTAAACTGAAGCGCTCTCACATAATGTTTTACAACGCTTTAAACACAAACACTGTAAAATATAGCGATTTCACCTTATGTTACATAGTTTTTAAAGCGCTTTTTGGACAAACGTTGTAAAAAATTTGCACTTTCACATAATTAAATAATTTATTAGAGCATTTTTTATACAAGCATGTAAAAGATTTGCGCTTTCAGATAATTAAATGACCTATTAAAGCGTTTTTTATACAAGCGCTGTAAAATCATTCACTTTGAATAAATAAAAACAAATTTACGAACCTTCAACTCCTCTACTCTGAGAACCCTCCTCTCATCTACGTACTGTGCGCCCATCTACTGTTCCTCCTTTAAAAAAAGTTGGATACGTTGTCTCAGGTACTATATTTATTAATTTGTTTTTGTCACTAAAACTAATAAATTGTTACATAATAAATCATATAAAATCTATTCTTTTTTGAAATATGTTGATCTGTTCTGTTTTGAAATCAAACTTGGACCTTGGTTTCCATTTTCCAATATTAATTATGTATACTATATATTGGTATAATGTTATCAGTAGCTTATTATTTGTGTAGGCTAAATACCAGTTAACGTTTTAGTCCTTTATCTTTTTTTTTTCCTGATTTGGTCCTTTATTTTAATTTTAAGTGTCAATTTGATCCTTTATGTTTTAAAATATTAACAATGTTATCATTTTTTTTTACAAAATTTCAAAAATTCATCAAAATTTTCAAACAAAACCAATAAACTTAGTTATATTCTTTAATATAAAATAAACTTCATCAAATTTGTAGCTCAAATCTTCAAATAAACTCATATTTGTCATTCTTTATTTAATGTTCTTAGAGATGAAAATATGAGTTTATTTAAAGATTTAAGTTATGAATTTGATGAAACTGCATTATATTGAGGATGATAATTAATTTTATAGGTTTTGTTTGAAATTTTTTATGAGTTTTTTGAAATTTTGCAAAAAGTAAGGATAACATTGTTGACATTTTAAAACATAAAACATCAAATTGTCACTTAAAATTAAAATAAAGGACCAAATTGGGGGAAAAAAAAGATAAAGGACTAAAACGTTAACTGAAAATAAGTTAAGGGACTACAAGTGGTATTTACCCATTTGTGTAACTGCATTTATATATGTCATATAAAACGGACCAGAAATGAATGTCTGTCAACCGATTATCAAAAGAGTATGAAAATGGAGTGAAAGAGTTTGTTGAGTTTGCCGTGAAGAATAGAGTCTGCCAATCGATTATCAAAAGAGTTGTCGATTATCAAAAGATCCAAATAGAGTCGTTTGTCTTTGTTTAAAATGTTGTTTTGGAAAACATGTTAGATAAGATAAATTGGAAGGACATTTAGTATGACATGAAATTGATCAAAGCTATACATGTTGGATAAGACATGGTGAGAAAAAAAAAAGGAAACATTAATCTTAAGAATGGTTCGACATATGCTTCAACTGATTTCGACACAAATACATATGAGCCCAATCGAGTTGAGGAGATTACAAAAGCAGTTGAAGAAGATCTTCAGGATTGTCCTAAAATGTTTGAGAGTTTTTTGAGTGATGCAGAGAAACCATTATATAATGGTTGTACTAAATTCATAAGACTGTCAGCGATATTAAAGTTGTACAACTTAAAAGCGAGTAATAGATGGTCTGATAAAAGCTTCACATAATTATTAATACTCTTAAAAGATATGTTGCCAGATGATAATGAACTTCTTAGTCGAACCTACGAGACTAAACAAATTTTGTGCTCTATTAGCATGAGTTACGAAGGGATTCATGCGTGTCCTAACAATTGCATTTTATTTCGAAACGAATATGAATTACTAAAGGCGTGTCTGAAATGCAATGTATCTCGATATAAGAAGAAAGAATCTACTCCAGTAAAAGTCGTGTGGTATTTTCATATAATACCAAGATTTAGGCGCATGTATCGCAGTGAAGAAGATTCAAAACACTTGACATGACATGTAGATGAAAGAATTAGAGATGGAAAGTTTCGACACCTTGCAGATTCTCCACAATGAAAACAAATTGATCACGAGTATCCTGAATTCGGGATAGAGTCAAGAAATCTACGACTTGCACTTTCTACTGATGGAATGAATCCACATGGTCTTCAAAGCATCTCACACAGCATGTGGCCTGTGATTTTGATGATTTATAACCTACCTTGATGGTTATGTATGAAGCGTAAGTTTACGATGTTGTCTCTGTTAATTTCTAGACCCAAACAACCGGGGAATGATACAAAAAAATTCATATGAACTAATGATACAAAAATTGGACTTTTTCGATGATGATGATGATAATTATAACACACTAAGAGTATGTTTGATGCACAAAATAGAAACAAACATGATATGATGATATAAAGCTGAATTTAACATATGATAGGATAGTGACAGGACAAACATTATTGTATCTGATATTTAATATACACGTGATAACCAACATGACAATATTTTATTTTGTTATGTATTTGATATAATATGATATAATATATGTTATATCTAAATTACAAAATTACCTTTGTGAAAAATTACATATTAGTTTTTTTTTTTAAATTAACTTATTATATTTTAAATATAAATTAACAAAAAAATTAAATAGCTAAATAAAATTAACTTATTATATTTTAAAAATAAAATCATTAGTAACCAAATAATTGTATTTTATTTATTAAAATGTAAATAAAGATATGATATATTATATGTAAATGGCAAAACTACCTTGTAAATAAATTGTATTTATTTTAAATTTTTAATTAACTTTCATATTTTTATAATTGTGAATACTAATTTATTAAATTATATAAAAAGGCAAAACTACCCTTGTGTAAAATCA
>JBBPBS010001102.1:12545764-12564404 GCA_037974835.1 Cicer judaicum | reverse complement strand
TTATATTTTATAATTTTTTTGTATTTATATTTTATTATATTGCAATTTATATGTTAAATTATATTTTATAAGAGTAATTAAGTAATCTATTGTTCTTATCCTATTATGCTGATTTCTAACTCAGTTTATATTTATGATAAAAATTTCAACTAGAGAGACATGATAATATATAATTCTAGATTAATTATCATGTCATGTTGGTTCATAAAACACTATAATCAAGACATAATATGATAACTTATTCATTTCATATTTTTTTATTCTATCAATTAAACTGATCTTAAAATTCAATAGAACAAGGTGAAGGTATCTTTTATTGAAAAATGAATAGCTTCAAATTTTTAATATTTATTTTAATCTAAAACTTTCATCATAATATTTATTCTACGATTAAAATTATTTAAAAAAATAAATATTTGTTTGTATTAACTTAGACTATTTAATTAACTTTTGTATATGCGCAAATTTTTTGCTAGTATAGATAGGAAGTTACAAACCAATATTTTGTTTTTTGAAGTTTATTTTGAGATCATAGACTTTTAAAATATTTTATAAAGTCTATTTTGCCCTCAAATTTTATAAAGTCTATTTTGCCACTTTACTGTAAAATAATTTTATATATTCATATAGCATTGCTTCAGAACTCAACCTTCTTCGCAGCCACATCAACATGCTCCAGTAGTGAACTAATAAAGGACAAATTTTTAAGACTTGTAGGATGCACGACGAACCAGCATTCGAAATACTTTAACAGCTACCCTTTTATTAATTTCTTCAATAAGAATACCTATAGCCTATATAAGTGGTGAGATTTAAGATGATGCTCTAAAAATATAAAGAAAAGACAAAGGTACCTGAGCTCCTTTTGAAGAGTCCACTTGTTGTGTGATGCAGGCCAAAATAAAGGGATGGACCCACTTATGACATTTATGGTGTTTCCGTGATGTTAAGAAATGAACAAAAAAGACACACTGACCCTTGTCAGTGTCACTAGAATAATTACACTTGTTATACATAATTTATTCCATTATATAAATAGAGACTAATATTGTCCTTTTCATAAATTTAGTTTATAAATGAAATTGACTTTTTTTTAAATTTATTTAGTTACAATCAAATTTGAAGTAAATTGGATCATATTTGGATATTCATAGTTTGAAAACAAATTTAGTGTTAAGTTTGATAAAAAAAAATTATAATTCATCCAATGCAAAAATATACTTTTTATCATGTATGTAGTTAAATTGGAGTTAGGAGGCAGAATAGCCAAACTCTTTTTCAACGAAAGAAAAAAGAATGGCTAAACCATTTTCACTAGAATCATGTTTCATGAATCATTTTTTAATTTTTTTTATAAAAAAATAAAGAAAGAAAACTTATTATTAACAACTATGACACTAATAGTTATTTTATAATTGTTACTTATGGAATTTGAATTATACCCTTGAAACTACAATATCAAACTATAAGTAATAAGTTAACACCTCAAAGCACATGCATATGTATGATTGACATTCACGTACAGCTTAATGGATGTATCATCCAATCAAGATCAGCAAAATTTATAATCATATATTTTGCAAGTGATCAATAACAAATTTTAAATTAAATATCAAGTATATCAAATGTAATAATGATATTATTCCATTTACCATGCCTAAAAAAAATCATATTACTACTTTATAATTAACAAAAAGAAATAGGCAAAGTTGTTGGAACTGGAAGAGTTGAATCAAACCAACATTGAACTAAGCAAACTTATGAGGTAAAACATGAACATCATCAAGAAGGCAATGAAGAACTCTTCCTGTTAAAATTTGATTAGTAATACGTAATCAACTTTTCTCTTTTTCTACTATAATCAATATAAATTTACAACAAGCTAATTTATCAATACAAAAAGAATTAATAATACAACAACCGGCTATGAAAAAAAAAAACTCTACCCTTTGGATATAGAAAACAATGAAATGTTGGTAACCAATAGAAATAATATTGTGGCTTAGCCTAAAGAATGAATAATAACTTTACAAAAGAAACAATACAAGAAAAGGAAAAGAATACTAGTGTTATCTTTGTGGACCATTTGTGATGGGAAGCATTTCTGTTTGTTCACTTCCATTGACCCTTATAGTCCCAAACTTCTCAACTTCTCTTGAAATCTGAATATCGTCCGGACAATAATATTGATAAACAAATTTTACCACGAAGCGTGGAAGCAATGCTGCTATTTGTATCCCAAGCAAACATAACCAGAATAATGCGGTGCCTGCGGCGTCGAAGATAGCCCTGCAATGTTTTGTACAAATGTTATGGTCGGATTTTATAAATACAATTACAAAATATCGTACAAATGCTCACACTTATAACCACCTATTCAAACCATATCACTAGTCAATGTAGAGCTCTCAACAGACACACCTGACGTCCAAGATTGCACATCTGGAGTGCGACCTAGGTGGTCCAACGAATCTATGATAAACTCCAACATCATCTTAGAATTTGAGTTAGATTTAACGCAACTCCATAAAACTGGCTTGAAAGGTAAGGATTTCCTCCCCCACTTATAACCACAATGCAGAGCATAGGACTCTCAACCGTTTTACAAACATAATCAAGTGACTTAGCTTTAATGGACTTAAAAATAAGTAATTTTATTGAACATATTCATTACTAGCCTTAACATGCATGAATAATTAACAAGGTATGCAACTCAAGAATATTCATTGAACATCTGACATTTGCAACATGCCTAACCTTTTCCCCTTGTGCTACTGCATTGGAATCTATTAAATGGACTTGAATCTCACTCTCAAAAGTTAGCTCATTAGATGAGAATGCCCAAACACACACATACATATATATAAAATGCACAACCCAGAAGCTTTACCGATGTGAGACTCAAATTCAATAAATTCATCTGTATTAAAATTTAAAAAGAGAGAACGGGAAAGATAGGACATACCAATAACCACGAAGTGCTGGTATAGCATCAATAATCACAACACATATGAAAGTTGCAATGACAGACCCCCAAATGGATGCATGAGTAATCCAACTCCACCTAATTACATCCATGGCCAAGTGCAAATTAACCAAAATAACTACCGAAAGAGTCCAAAGATCCCCTATGCTTGCTACATCAACAGTGCTTCCCCAATACGCGAAGAGAGGAGCGAAGAAGATGACAACGCTCTGCCATAAAGTATCTGCCATCGTCAACCAAAACAATTTTTTGTTGTAGGCCTCTTCTCTTTGTCCAGCCCCATAAAGCTGCGGGTTATTTAGGAGAGTTCTTTTGCTAAGATCCTTGTCGAGAACACCGACAACAATAGTTGGCACTGCAGTGTAAATTATTGAATACAACATGCTGCTCCATTCATTTATAGCAGTTGTCAAAGTGAAGGCAGTGAAGAGCACATACCTGATAGACAGACACAAGAAAAATAACTAAGAAACAGACATGCAAGCAAGTGTGCACGCTTGTGCATGTAGAAATAAATTTGTAAACGTTGTGTTCTTAACATACTTGAATAAAAAATTGCATGATGAAATAAAAGCATCTACATATATTCATAAGATGAATTTTAACTTACCAAAATAGAATTAGAACAAAGACAGCATTTCGGTAAAAATTGTATAGAACCATGTAGCCTAGCCGTTGGTAATTCCAGTGTCCGTGTACGAATAAGAGAGGAACTAAAAACCTAAACTGCCCCATTGCAAAATCTGAAGCCATAACAGCTTGTCTACCCTCCTGCCCACTGATGCCAACACCAACATCAGCCATTTGGATCATCGATACATCGTTAGCACCTACAGCACATGAGCGATAAAAGATTATTTACACAACTTAAATCAGGCAACGAAAACATTTTTCTTTATTTTTAACCAGAGCTTTTTCTTTCTTTTTCATCTTCTTTGTCCTTTGTTATGTTCTCATTTTTTGAAGGGAAATGATAATCTGATACAAGTAAACTGAAGATATCATACCGTCTCCAATGGCTAAAGTCATGTCGGACGTCCTATTCTTGACAAGAGAGACAATCCCGGCCTTTTGCAGTGGAGCCACACGACAACATAGAACAACAGAACATCTACGTGAGAGTTCAAAGAGCTGGAATCAGCAGCATTGCGCAAAGTCAGCACATAAGAGATATAAGCATGAAATGAAATGCATTGTGAACACCATCGATCTGAGATCTGTCAGCACATACCTCTTCTTCAAGTTTGCTGTCAAGAATATATACAAGGCTAGTCCCGTCAATAATCAAGGCCATCGGAGTCAAAACAGCATCCGCGTCAGAACTTCCTTCAAAATAGTTGCCAACCTCACATGCAGCCATGTTTTTTCTAGACGTGATAAGTGCATCTTGTAAATCTCTTTGACATGACGCTCGATTATTGCTCTTAATTCTAATTTGAGTCATGCTGCTTGTTAGTAACTTTGACGAATAGCCAATCGATATGGCAGTTTCCTGTTTGTCCCCAGTCAACACCCATACTTTAATACCGGCTTTCCTTAGAGACTCAATAGATTCAGGCACTCCTTGCTGCAGTTTATCTTCGATAGCAGTAGCGCCCAATATGCATAGGTTATTCTCTACATTGGTAGCAACCTTGCGAAGCAAAGCAGCCCTACCAATCAAAGAAGTACTTGCTGCCTCAAAGGCAAAGTGCCATTGCTCAAATTCCAAAGGATTCAAGTCACGCATCCCAATAACAAGCGTCCTCAAACCGACAGAAGAATAAGATTGAAGATGGGTTTCAGTTGCTTGTATTACGGCTGTGTTCAACGATTTATTGATCACACTAAACATTGATGTATCCGCCCCTTTGACAAAGAGTTTCACTGAATTGTCACTGCACCCCAATATAACCGACATCCTTTTCCGATCACTGTCAAATTCGTGCAAACCCAATACATTGAACCTGTATAAGCCCATAATAGGAACATTCATTATAAAGAGTACAACTCAATACTTGTAAGATTTACAATGCACACTATATCGCTACCGACACGTCGAAGAAGGAACGTAGAGAATATACACAAAAGACATAATTTATCTAAATACATTAAAAACCTATGCAACACCAACACTTCAGATCTAGGTAGTCTCATGTCCGACATGTGTTAGTGTCTAACATTGATAGTCTGACACATATATTTACATTTAATTACTTCCATTTTCTCATATTATTACTAGATTCAACGTGTCAGTGCTGTGTCTGGTGAAACACAACATACATTGGAAACTCAAAGAAAATAATATTTGCAGATACTCTTGCAATCTGCTTAAACATCGTTAATACAAAACCATTAACACCAAAGAATTTTATATGGTCAATTTTCAACATAAAAATGTCAGTTAGAGGAAGAAAATGAAGCAAAAAGTAATCACTAAAAAAATAAATTTACCTATGTCTTTCACCATGAATATCAATGACTATGTGACCTGAGGTTCGTTCTATAAGCATAAAACCATAGGCAGCAGCAGCATATGTCAATGCTTGTTCATCGGGCGATTCACCTTGATAATCTATCAGCTTGACTGTAGGGTCAGATGTGTCAACAACAAGAGGCACAATAGTATTACATGCTGCCAATGCAAGAAAGAAATCATAAATCCATTTTCCATCTTCGTTTGCAAATCCATTTTTTGATAATCGCAAAAGCTCTTGATTAACTTTCACCTTCATGTTTGGCTTCAAGACCTTTCCATCCACTGAGACCAAATAATGACACGAAATAAACATGCCAATTTAATTAAAAAAAATACCAAATACAATAAAGGATTTCGTTTATATATACTGTCAGTGTAAAAACTTTTTACACATGCATCCATTCACATTTCACCGTGAAGATATTGAAGATATTTTAGGTACACAAACATAACAAAGTGGCATCATAGTGTGATTTGATTGGATGCATCTGTAAAACCGTTTAGTGCATAGAAATTAATTTCTACAATAAACTTAATGCTAAAAGTATATTAGAACAAACAAGCATATTTGAAGAAGAAATTGCACCTTGAAGAGAGTATTCATCTTGCCCATTCTCAAGACCGGCTATTCCAGAACTGTAATCAACACCCCAGATACTCGCGCATTGAAACTCCATCTTGTTCTCAGTTAGTGTACCAGTTTTGTCCGAAAAGATATATTTAATTTGCCCTAAATCTTCATTGATATTCAAGGCCCTACACTGAAATCTTGAATTGGTTGCCTTATCATACAATCTGGAGTCTTTGATCATGAAGTAGGCCTGACCAACACGGACAAGCTCCATCGAAATGTACAACGATATAGGGATCATGACCTGGAACACTATAACTGACATGAGGAACGTGAAAAGGATTTCCACTCCCCATCCATAATATTGATAGCTTTCCTCTTTTCCCTTTGAAATATCGAGTTTCCTATAATAAGGCAACAGATTCAACTCCTTCTTGTTTCGCTTTAACCAAACAGCAGCGCAAACTGAAGTGACTATACACAAAGCTACAAGAAAGAAAGAAAGCATAATGATCTCAGAGTTCATCTGAGTCTCAAGACGGCTCCTCTTAGAAGGAGCACCCGAGTTGTTGAGCATAGCTTTAGTCTCGCAACCACAATACACGGCAACACCAACCGCCCAATTAGTATTCTTAAGTTCACATCCTCTAAGTACAATATTGGATGAACCAAGAGACAATCTCTTTCCATCAACCTCCATTGTGGCTTGAAATCCATAAATATTCCTATTGGGTTTCTCACACTTAATCAACCCGATAAACCTCTCCTTCTCATGAAATTTAGACTGCGTCTCTTGTTTCGCATACCTAGTCTTCAAATTTGATTCACCATCTAGATTAAGTGTTTGAACATAAGCAACACCAGTAGGGTCACTAGTTGACAACAAAACAAAATCACAAGGAATAGGTTCATTCGCATTGATTTTAATGATCTCACCAACTCTAATATCCTTCCATTTCTTCTCTATGAAATTACCATTAACAAAAACCAATCCAAACCTATTATTCTCAACTTTATCAGACCTATGTCTCCTCCAATCCTCATATGCATCTTTAACAGCAGTAACAAGAAGAACAATAGCCAACGGCAAAATCGAAACACCTCTTCCGAAAACAGCTAGTTGAGGTAACTGATTAAGAATAGCAATTATAAGGAAATAAACATAAGCAACTCTATGAAACTGTTCAAACAAATTCCTAGGTAGAAAAGTGAAAACTGAATATTTTCCAGTACGAACTGAATTCCCTGCAAATTCAAACTTTATATTTGTTCTATCAGGATCATCAACATAAATCAACCTAGCATCTTCGTCACTAATTTCTTTTTGTGACATGCTAAAAGGTTCAGAATCTGCAGTAGTACCCTTTGAACCATACCTCACAGCTTTGGACTCTGAGTGACCAAAAGTCACTTCCCTTGTTGAATTCCTCCGTGATGATGAATTTTGCATGAAAGTTTCAAACTTTGAAGAATTCAGAGATGGGTTTTTTGTCTCCATCATATAGTTGACTTTTGACTTAACTAGATCTTGAAAAAACCATACTTTTTACAACTATAACCCTTATTAGGGTATTGGGTTGCATTAAAAGATTGGATCAGAAGATAATATAATAATAAAAATTAAAATTAAAATTCATGATCCGTTATGTAACGGACATGAAAACATGAGACAGACACAGCAGATTCCAACGTTGTTTGTTGTACGACACTATAGAAGTTTGTAGAGACGAGAGTGAAAGGAAAAATGAAAAGTTGGAAAAGAAAATAAACCCAGAAATTGAAATCTGGAGGATTTTGTAGAGGTGGGAAATGTTGGATTTGAGAAGTGAAGGTGGTGAGTGAGGATTGGGTGGGAAGTTTGTGATGATGGTGAAATGGTTATTGTTTGGGTTTGGAGAAGATAAAGCGGAAGCTCGTTGGTGAAAGGAGAGAGGTTGCGAATTTGTTTGCAGAACACAAAGGTCAAAGGCGCTGTAGAGAGAGAAAGAGACAGGAGAGAGAAAGGACGGCAATTGCAACTTGTTTCAAAGAACTAAAACTCACTATTGTCTAATAATGTTAATTTTTGTCCAAAAAATATATTAATGTTCATTTTTTTTATAATAAATATTATTAAATATTTATATAAATAATTTTAAATTTATTCAACATCTTTTAGTTGAATTCTTAAATCTCATTTGCAATATCTATTTATCTCATATTATCTTTCAGTGACATAAATAATCTCTTACTAATGTATTTTTATTACTCTATTAACTGAATATTTTCATAAAAATAAATTTATTTTATTATTTATATTTATATACTTAATTATTTGATTTAAATTACGTGTAATTCAGATAAAATATTATTTAACAAAATGCTATTCTATCAATTGTGTAGATGAGTTATTCATTTAATTGTTATGCAGATATTAAAATATATATATATAAATGCAAAAGGTTAGAATCATATATTCATTTCATTATATTACTCATATTTATATTAATGTGTTTCTACATTAATATAAAATAGAAGACTATAAATTAATAATTGTGTTATACTATTGATTAAAATATATAATTAATTGACAAATTAATATTATATTAAAAATTGAAATTTATTTTAGAAATTTATTTTATAGATTAATTGGTTTCTAACTATACATGACACGATCAAATACAAGTACATGCACTATTTTTCTTTTTTTCTTTCTTTTATGAAAAGTATATGCACTATTTGTTTGTTTAGCGCCTTTCTGCTAATGTAAAATAAAAATTATACTTTCCTGTGCATTAACTTTTGTTCATTATTGCGGTTTAAAGTTTTGCCACGTAGTTTTGACATCATGGTATAGATTAAGAGTGAGATAATAAATTTAAGTCTTTCGATCCTTTAAGTTAATGTTAGACACCACTAAGTTTTTATTTTTATTTTTTATTTAATTTTATTATAAAAATTTGAAAATATAAAGAATAAAAATAAAAATTTATTTAAATATTTAAGTTATAATTTAATGAAATTTATATTATATTGAAGATGGTAATTAATTTATAAGTTTTGTGTTGAAAATTTGATGAATTTTTATAAAAAAAAATGATATTATTAATATTTTAAAATAAAAAAAATTAAATTATATATTTAAAATTAAATAGAAAAACAAATCGGAAAAAATATCATTTTAAGTTTGGTGTCAATTTATGTTTTTGATTTTGCAAAGGTATAGTAGGAAAAATATCTTACTTAGTATGTCTTAATTTAATTTGTACTCAATTTATCTTAATTTAACAACAAAAAATTTGTGACAAAATTAGAAAAACTTAAACACCATAGCTCATATAAGAAAATTTGTGTGTAATTTGAGGGGGAAAAAAGTTGTCAATATCAGATTAAGTTGAGTAGAGTTGAATTTGTGTATTAGTATTTAATACTTGATTAATCTTGTGAGTCAACATGGTCCAAAACTATTAAGGGTTGGGTATGATTAGACCTAAAAAAAATAAAGGCAATGTATTAAATTTAATTACTGAGTTCGACTATTTCTCTTAAATCATTGATGCCAATATATGTTACTGAATAGGAAAAATATCTATAAATTGATGTATCTTAATTTTCAAAATATGATACATCTAATATGGACCTTTAAAGAAGAGTCCAAAAGTGGACCCTTACCATTGCTAGTAAAATAATAAATTTTATAATAATTAAAAATATAATATTTTATTAAAAATTGTGAGATCTACATTTAAATTATTTTTTTGAGATCTATATTAAAATCCTATACAACAATAAAAAAATTGTGACAAAATTAAAAAACTTAAACCACCATAGTTCACATGAGAAAAATATGTATGTGATTTGGGAAAAAACTTTGCCATAAGTATAATTAAGTTTATTAGTTTTTATCTCCTAAATGTTTAAGACATGACAACCCAATCCAACCAAATTAGGATTGGGAATGATTGAAAAAAATAAATTTAATCCAAAGTATTGACTAGTCCTATCAATATATTAAATGATGTAATTTCTAATTAGTATTTTTTTTTAGCTTTTAATTATTTGACAAATGTAAGATAAGTAGTAGTTTTTAAGGTTATCGTAGCATTATTTTTAAATTAATTATATTTTATGTTGTTAATATTATTTAATTTCAAAATATAAAAATAAAAGTTATATATATTTTTAGTTTATCTGAAATTTTAATATTTTAAATTTGATTTATGATGTTGGAACCAACTCAATTTGAAGAAATATGTCAATCACTTGTTTTGATGACAATAAAATCATTTGTGAAAACAATTTAATGCACTAACATTTTGATTAAGTGTGCAAGTTTGAGATCAAGTATTTGATTAATAAATATTTATCATATCTTTTTATATTTAGACGAATTACTTTGTCTCTTTTCACTTATATTTCACGTTTAGGATTTTGGACTTTCAAAGCAATATTCTCGTTTTTTAAGCCACCACAATTTACACAATGAGACAAATAGAGTGAATATTGTACAATTTGAGTAGTTTACTGATATTGCTTCCAAGCTTTGGATAAATGTTTTTTTAATTTAAAATTGATTTTCTAAATTACAAATAATTATCTTTTGATTAACTATTAATTTGTCATATTTTTTTATCTTTCTCACAAAATTCTTCAAATACATTTTATAACCATTCATATATAGGTAAAAACATAATTTTTTTTTAACCTAAAACTAAATTCTAATATAATTAAATTATAATTTTTTTTAACTTAAAATTAATCCCAACTGATTTCATTTTCCCTTTTTCAAAAACTTAAAATTAACCTCAAATATTTCATTCTTCATCCCTAAATGTTTCATTCTTTCTCCCTAAAAAACTAAATTGTTACATAAATTAGGGTTAGGGTTCCAAATACAATATTAGTGAAAAATCATGAACGTTTGTTTCTTCTTTCGAGTGATTCACTTCAATTTTCTTCATGTCGATGGATGGAAAAAGTTAAATTAAAGTTAGCAATTGGGAATTTGTTCAAAACGAAGAACCGATTGTTTCTGTTATCAACAAATTGAGTTATGATTCATCAATTATTAGATCCAATTATTTCTCATTTCCGATTAACATTCCCAATTTGATTTCCAGTAGTTACAATTTCACTAAGAATCTGATCAACCAATAAATCTCCAAAGCGGGTTTCACTTTGAACGCAATTATTATAGAAGATAACTTTTAAAAATATTGAACCAACAATTTCAAAAGAAATTCGTCGATATTATCTTAATATTGTCACTATCTTTTATAATATAATACAATTGATATCTTGCATTTAACTTGTCAATGTTGATGCTCTAAACTTGAAATAACAATTTAAAAGAAACCATTTTGAAGTTTTTTAGGGAAAAAGAAGTTAATTTTAAGTTAAAAAATATTATAATTTCATTATATTGGAAATTTATTTTTAAATTAAAAACAAAATAAAAATAAAAAGTATAAGTAGAAGGATTAAATACATACTTAAATATAATTAAATATAATTGGATTCTGAGTAAATTTTCACTGGTGCCTTTTGTATAATTGCATGTCATATATATAAATCATTATCAAAAGGAGTATCATTTTCAGCAACATACTCTTCAAAAATAACACCAATGTGTTATCCTTTTGGTGCACTCTTGTTTCACCTTTATCAGGTTCATTTATTTTATTCCCAAGTAAATCTAGGTTATCCAAAAATGAGTCATCATCTTCACTTAAAAATGGAGGCCAATATTTTGAATCTTCATCGTTGTCAGATTATTGTGCCTCATCATCTTTAGCTTCAAGTACATTATTTATTACAATTTGATTTCCTTTTTCAATGGGTACATATTTAGCTTCATAAAAAATATCTAATAGCCAGTAGTCCCTAAAAAATGCCATATAATTTTTTTTTTAAGACTTAATGTTCCACTTAATGTCATGGACAAAAACGACTAATAGAGTGCAGAGTGGGGAATTAATGTATATTTTCATGTGAGTCATAAACTATTGTGACAATGCGTTACTCAATCAGAAACTAAAATTATAGTTTCCCCTCTATTTTTTTATGCATGTTTTCTTCTCTCTCAGCATCATATCACCACATATCTCAGACTCCATCACAAACTTGTCAACGCTTTTCTCTTTCTCTTTTACTTTTCTTTTTTCATTTTCTCGTTTTTCACTTATTTATATATATATATTAGTCATTTGCATATACAAATTTGAGAAAAAATATATAATCAACTAATGATATTTTTTATTTATTTATAAATCATACTGAAGGCAAATGTTTATAAAATATGTTATTTCATAAATAAATTATTTATTGATAAATGTATTTCATTAGTAACGTGTCTTTTGAATATCTTTTAGATAAATTTTGAATAAAATTATAATACGTTAATAATATTATAATTTTTTATTTTAATCACGCACGAGACAAATGTATCAGTGATCAACTTATGAGAATATGATTTTTCATAGATCAATTAATTAAAAAAGAAATATACATTTTATTTGTAGTTTGTCTCTTGAATATTTTCTAGATCAAATTAAAAAAAAAAATTAATTCACTAAGTACATTTTTTCAATGTATATCATGCACGGGGCAATTGTTTGTCATTAATAAATTTGTTAAAAAAAATACTATTTCAATAATCAACTAGTTAAAATAGAATTATGTATTTTGTTATAAGTGTGTCACATGAATGTGATCTTCTATGAATGTGATCTTCTAGATCAAAAATTGAAGAAAACTATAATGCATTAATTATAATTTATTGTATAAATTTACACAAGACAAAATGATTGTCATTCGTCTATTAGTTAAAATATCATCTTTCACTAATCAATTAGTTATAAGAGGAATATAAATTTCATTAGTAGGGCATCTTTTTAATTTCTTCAAGAAACTTAATATGCAAATTATAATTTGTTGTATAAATCATACACTTGACAAATATTTGTCATTGGTTAATTAGTTGTAAGATAGTATTTCACAATTAGCTAAAAGATTTCATTAGTAGTATGTCTATTGAGTGTCTTCAAGATGAACTTTTGAATTAAATTATAATACACTAATTATCATTTTCTGTATAAATCATACACGAGTCAAATATCTATCATTTATCAATTAGTTAAAAGATTACCTATCACATTTAAATATGCATTGACCATTCTTCTTTATTATTGGATTGAAAAGCAATATTTCATTGATAATAAAATAAGACATCATTACAAAAATAAGAAAGTAAAGAGACAAAACTCAATCAAGATTTACATCCTATAGTTCAACTATAAAAATTTGTTTTTCAAACATGGTTAAAGAGAAACAAGATTTACATCCTATAGTTCAACTATAAAAATTTGTTTTTCAAACATGGTTAAAGAGAAACAAACCAATAGCTTCGTAGTCTTTATCTTTATCCAACTACATATCATTTCTTCAACTTCTTCAAGATAAAATCGACTAACATTGCCTCAAATTTAGCCAAATTAACCAAAATTTTTGTATTCATTTGATGAGTAAAGACAATGTTGATGATAGTGTCCAACACATTTGGCTTTGAAGACAAAAAAGTGTTCCAAATTTCCAACACTTTTGAAGATTTGATGCCTTTGATGGACGAAGAGCTAAGGTCGGGTCGGGTGGACGTGGTGACTTTGATGGTGGGGATAAGGGTGTCGGGTTAGCCATGGTTGTGGGTGGTAGTTTCATAGTGGTGGCAGTGATGGATGTTGGAGTTAAAGTAAGAGTGGTGAAATTTCTAGCAAATTAGATTCTAATGGTAATAGATGTGCAGAAAGCTTGCTCCGTTTAATCTACAATTTTAGTATGTTATTTCTACCATTGAGTTTTTTTTTTATATATATATTGATAGCAATTTTACCTTATATGAGAGTTACTTTTGAATGTCCACTTTAGTGAAAGATTTATTGTTATTTGTTTGATTTCCACCATTTTGTGATGGTTATTATTGATTGATATTCGCCAATGTTACTAGGAAGACTTTGATATATCCATTAAATATTATAGTGGAAGGTTTTATTATACTAGATCCCTTGGTTTTTATTCTCTTATTTTGAAGGAAGTTTTCCATATTAAAAATTATGTTGGTATGATATTTAATTTTATGTCAATTTTTGTTTCTTTGTAGAATTGCATTTTTGTTAGGCCATTTATTTACACACTTGACAAGAAAGTATTCTGCATTGTTGAGATAATTATCTCTTTTTTTTTTCCAACAAAGTGGTATTAAAGTTTGGTTTGTTTGGTTTGTGCATTTAAATGGAGAAGGAAAATAAAGGTTCAAGTATGATTAAGTTCAACTCTTCTAATTACACATTTTAGAAGACTCCCATGGAAGACATGCTATACAATAAAGATTTGTATGATCCTATTGAGAGTGACACTGCTAAATACAAAGATAAATCAAATGTTGACTGAAACAAGATGAATCTAAAGGTAGTGGTCTTGATCAGACAATGGTTGGACCTGAGTGTATATCCACATATCGAAACTAAAATAGATGGTAACAAGATGTCAGAGAAATTAAAAGAGTTGTATGAACAAAAGAATGTGAAATATAAAACATTCTTGATTCAAAAACTGGTGAATATGAAATACAAATATGGGAATTCAATGGTAGAGCATATCGGTATTTTTCAAGATTTAGTGAATTAGTTTACAAGAATTCATTTATTAATGGTAGATCTCATGAGTTGTAAGAATTATTATTGTTGAGTTCTTTTCTTTTTTGATAATTCAACAGTCTTTGGTGTGACATTGACCAATTCAGCTCCGAGTGGAAAACTAAAAATATTAACATTAAAGAGAACATGTTAAATGAAGAAACTCGAAGAAAGAAACGTGATTTACTTGGTTCTTCCTCAAAGTCAGAAGCACTAGTTATCAATTCACATGAGAGAAGTCAATCTAAACACTTCCATAGATGCAACAACTATAAAATTCGTAGCAAGTCAAGAAGCAAGATGATGACTAGAAAAGAATAGATATGTTATAGTTGTAGAAAAATATGTCACATAAAAAGAAATTGCAGGTTACTTTAGAGAGATCAATCAAGGGAAAAAGATTAAGACATTGAAAATATGACAAAGATACAACAGTAGTTGTATTTGTAAGTGGTATCTATATTGTTTGTGATGATTATTCCATAAACCTTGCATGTTAGGGCACAACTTGGATAATTGATTCGAGTGTCTCATATCATGTTACTCATAGGCATAATTTCTTCTCATGAAACAGTAAAAATGAGTGATGAAGATTTATGTAAAACCATCGGTATGGAAGATGTTAAGGTTGAAAATGAGATTGGTTGCAAGCTTCAATTGAAGAATGTTAGACATGTTTATGATATCCTTCTCAATTGGATTTCGGTGAAATCCTTGAACATTGAGGGTTATCGCACTTACTTTAGTGGTGGTGGTATATGTAAAATCACCAAAGGGTTTCTAGTGGTTGTAAAAGAAACAAAGTTCTAATTCTCTCTATAAGATGCCTACAAAGCTATGCAAGGAAGAAATGAATGCAACTGAAGATGCATCTTTTGATTTATGGCATATAGGCCTTGGCCACTTGAGTGAGAAATGACTCAACATACTTGCGAAGAAAAGTTTCCTTTAT
Organism: Cicer judaicum; assembly: GCA_037974835.1. Taxonomy (NCBI): domain Eukaryota; kingdom Viridiplantae; phylum Streptophyta; class Magnoliopsida; order Fabales; family Fabaceae; genus Cicer; species Cicer judaicum. Next base: position 12,548,768 of record JBBPBS010001102.1, on the reverse strand, counting down.
GTGAAAGATACGTCTCTAAAATCTTGCACTCATTGTTTTGATGAAAAACAACACATAGTTTCTTTTCATAACATTGGTTCTCATAGGAGGCAAAATATTCTTCATTTAGTTTACATTGATGTTTGCATGATGATATTAATTCTTTTGGCGGTGCACCATATGTTGTTCCTTTTATTGACGACCACTCTAGAAAATTATGGACTTTTCCTTTGAAATCTAAAGACCATGTACTTGGAGTCTTCAAGCATTTTCATGCAATTGTTGAAGAAGAAAATGGAAGAAAACTTAAAAATGTTTAATTAGATAACGATAGTTAATAAAGAGGTCCGTTTGAAAAGTATTATAGAGAACATTGAATCAGACTTAAGAAAATAGTTCCAAAGATACCTCAACATAATGGTATTGTAGAAAGAATAAATTGTACAATTAATAATGTAATCAGATGTATGCTCTTTCATGCAAAATTATCGAAATTCTTTTGGGGTGAAACAACTAAAACTGCAGTGGATTTGATCAATTATTTTCCATCTATTCCACTTAATGGTGATGTTCCAAATAGAGTATGGACATGGAACAATGTCTCTTATTGTCATTTGAGAATGTTTGGCTGCAGATGTTTTGTTCACGTTCCAAGATATGAGAAGTCCAAACTTGATAGTAAATCCCAATTGTGTGTGTTCGTCGGTATGGCGGTGAAGAATTTGGTTATAAATTGCGGGATCCAATTGATAAGAAAATTATCAGAAGTCAAAATGTGATATTTTTTGAAGACCAAACTATTGAAGATTTTGATAAAGCTGAGAAATACAAATCAAATTACATAAGTTACATTGATGGGGGGAGGGAGATATACAAGTAGATGATGAGAATGTCACTAATGATCATGTACATCACTGTGATGAGCAAGTTCCATATGAGCCATTAGTTGCGTTTGAATTGAGAAGATCTACTAGAGAATATCAACCTTCTCAGAGATACCTTCCACATGAGTATGTGATTATCACTGGTAGTGGAGAGCTAGAGTACTACCAAGAGGCTATTACAAATATTAATAAAGAAAAGTGGTTTAAGGCCATGCAAGAAGAGATGAATTTTATGCATGAAAATCACACATTGGAATTGGTAAAGTTGCCTGAAGTCAGAAAAGCACTCAAGAACAAATGAGTATACAAGATTAAGGCATAAGAGAATAGTTCTAAATCGAGATACAAAGTAAGATTGGTTGTGAAATGTTTTAATCAGACAAAAGGTATTGACTTTGAATAAAAAAATTTGCCTAAGGTGAAGATATCCTCTATTTGAGTTTTGCTTGAGTTAGTAGGTAGTTTGAACCTAGAAGTTGAACAACTTGATGTGAAAATTGCATTCTTTCATGGCGATTTGGAGGAAGAGATCTATATGGAGCAATCAGAGATTTTTGAAGTCAAAGGTAAAGAACAACTTATTTGTAAATTGAAGAAAATGTTGTATGTGTTCAAACAAGCACCTCGATAATGGTACAAGATATTTGATACTTTCATGGAGAAAAATGAGTACGGTAAAACTATTTTTGACCATTGTGTGTTTGTCAAGAAACTCTTTTGTTATATGTTGATGAAACATGAAGAAACATGACGATTATATTATTCTCTTGTTATATGTTCATGACAATTTATCATTGGTCATGACATTAAAAAGATTCAATCTCTAAAAAAAAGATTTGAACAAGTCTTTTGCAATGAAAAACTTGGGTCTTGTAAAACAAATGTTGGGCATGAGAATTACTCATGTTAGGAAGAATGATAAATTGTGGTTGTCTCAACACAATTACATTAAGAATGTGTTATAGATGTTTAACATGAGCAATTACAAATCTATTAGTACTCCACTTGCTACTCATTTCAAACTGAATTCTGATCAATGTCTTACAAGTGAGAAAGATAAAGAAGAGATGAAGAATATTCATCATACATTTGTAGTTGGTAATTTAATGTATGCTATGGTATGCACAAGGTCAAATATTGCTCATGCAATTAGAGTAGTCAATTGGTTTTTCTCTAATCCTGGTAAATATCATTGACAAGCGGTGAAGTTGATTCTTAGATACCCCAGAGGTACTTCAAATGTGTGTTTATGCTGTAGAGGTGGTGAGTATAAGACTCATTGTTAGTTGTCAAGAATATGACAATTGGACCCATACACCTTAGTAAAATAAAAGTAACTAATAATAAATAATAAATTAGAATAATCAAGATAACAGAAAACTACATTTATAAATATAGTTTACAACTTGTTCAATAAATTCATAAAGTATTACATTAAGAAAATAAACTACTATTGTCTGATTACATCATAAAATAAAACATCAAATTTTAAATTTCAGAAGTTTGAAAATTATCTTCTCATGCTAAATTCATATATCATATTCCTCCAATTGCTAAATAAAAAAATAAATGGGGTGAGATAAAAATATATCGGTGAGCTCTGAAAAACAAAGGGAAAAATAGTATCAAGTTAAAACTTTCACTTTTTATTTTAATAAAATGTTTTACTTATAAAAATATTATTATTATTATTATTATTATTATTATTATTATTATTATTATTATTATTATGCTTAAATGCAGTTTTGATCCCCCTAAATTAACTGATTCGTAATTTTGGTCACTCTATTTTTAATTTCACAATATTGATCCCCCTATTTTAACTAATTCTCAATTTTGTTCCCACTATTGTAAATTTTATAATTTTAGTCCCATTATTTTAACTAATTTATAATTTTGGTCCATCTATTTCTTAAATTTGAGACATTTTATAAATCTAATGGATCACACATTTTATTTAATAAAATATAATACATTACATTTTAAAAAATTATATAATTTTATAAAAATATTATATATTTATTGTAAAAATTTATTTAAAAAATGGTTTTTAATTATTTAAAAACTAATTAATTCTAAAAATAGTTGTATTTATTATTTTTTTAAAACTGATTTCAAAATTTTTTATTTTAAAAACTGTT
>JBBPBS010001102.1:12505709-12535822 GCA_037974835.1 Cicer judaicum | reverse complement strand
AAAAAAAAAACAATATTATATGCTCATTTATCACTTTTTTTTTTTTTACTTTAAAAAAATATCAATTGACTTAAACCCTCTAAAGTCTTTTCCCCAAAATCCTCCAAAAATATAACTCACAAATAGACCCTATAATAAGTAAATCACTTTAGAAGAGTCTAATTCCTTGAGAAAACTATAACTAATTATTAGTTTATCACTGTTATATGTGGAAGGTTAATTTCACTTTTATAACTGGAAAGAAAGTCCCAGTCAAAAGAGAGAATAAAAACAGTATAAGATAATAAAAGGATTAAAGAAGACATAATTGAATGTACAGAGTTAATTATTTGGTTCGCTTGAATAGTGAATGATATACATGTTTGACGATGCAGGAAGAATTAGATCGTTTTGCTGACACATTTCCTCGTAGATTCCAAGTCTATCATGTTTTAAATAAGGTTAGTTGCTTCATCCAATCCAAAACGTAACCACGATTCTTTTATTGTACACACACCTCTTTTATTCAAATATTTCACTCTAAATACGTGTTTCAAATTAAGAGATAATAAATTAGTTACAGTTAATTTGTGAATATAGTTCATTTTGTTAAAAGAAAAAAGAATTCATTTTATTTTGGACAAACCCTTTCTGGCAAGTACGAAATAAGTTTGAGTTGTTTGTAGAATGAATGTTTGATGTGATTTTAACACACTTACAGCCTCCTAATCAATGGAATGGTGGAGTTGGGTTCGTTTCGAAGGAGATTATCGAATCGCATTGTCCAGCACCAGCCACTGATATCCAGGTTTAATTGCCCACTAAAAATGAAAATTATTTTTCTTTATTATAATAATGCTGAAGTATATGTCCTTAATCTTCACAGCTCTGTGATTTCTGGTGTTATTTACTATTTTGTCTACTGATATATATATATATATATTGGGGTGTTTTTTCTTTCACTCTCTAATGTTCTCAAATCCACAAAAATAGACGATCGAATTCAGACTTCAGACGTGTAAAATTCTAGATTAACCAATCTGGACAAATTTTGAAGGCTTTGAGAAGACTCAAGGGTGAAAAAAGAAGCTGTCATGAATTATTATTTGGTAAACACACCTAATTTAAAAACTGGTTCCATTTTGCAGATACTTAGGTGCGGCCCACCACCCATGAATAGAGCCATGGCAAATCACCTTGAAGCACTTGGATACACATCAAACATGCAGTTCGAATTCTAGTAACACTTCCATTCAATTTCTCAAACTCTTGCAACCTTTTTTAATTTGTTTTTTATATACAGATTTTTTATTGGCTTGTATCATACATATGTGTGTAAATTTAAACTCAACTCACCTAAACTTCAAATTGCCAAAAATAAATTCCGACAAGGGCAATTATCCATCTGATTGAAGGCAATGTAACTTTGACCTTAGTTCTTGCTTCCATTTGCCAAAGAGGCAAATTCACAATGCTATGCCAAATTCGTGTGAATAAATATGTTCTTTTGATATGCCTTCTTTCAGGCATTATAATCCTTCTTTATAGTGTTTTTGTTAAATGTTCTTTACAATGTGTATGTACTTTTTTTTTCCTTCAATCATACTCACTAAATATGGCCCTTATGTATAATGATTAAGGAGCAAAATATACACAAACTAGTCAACTCAGGCCAGTTCTTGGCACTCAAAATTTGTCCAACATACCTTGAATAGAGCAAACATGCCACTCTAACCATGAGCATGGATGGCTCTTACCCATGAAGCATAAATCCCCTGATCTTTTACTCTGCAAAAATGGCATATGCGACACTTCATCACAACACAACTAATGCATATGAAATCAATCAATGAACAAAATCATCTTCTATCACTGAATAATATCAAACTAGAAACAAATAAGATGAAGAAAAGGGATAGCAATCAATAACTCTTGAACAACTACAAAGCAGAAATCTCAACTGCAAGGTCAGTGATACACATTTCAAAAGTGAAGCGCCGATTTTCAAATAGAATCAATAACATACTCTATCTGTCTATTTAGAGTAGAAAGGCCTTTAGCATTTAATCTCAAAGTACTTTTTTCTTATCTTGAAACATGAAGATACAAAGAGAATGGGACGAAAGTAAAAAAAAATTCTTTATGTGGAGGAATCCGATGATCGTCTCATTTATAATTTTAAAAAATAAACACAATATGGGAAAGATAAACAGAACAGTAGGTCAACTAAACAAGGAATACTAAACAGCCAAAAATAGAAGTCTTAGTGTGTATTTGATAGAACACTTAAAATTAAGAGGAATGAGGGCCCAAACAGTGGGCCCAACTCACACAAGTCACACACGCACACCTTCTAGGAGGAACTAGAAGCAAAGAGAATAAAATAGTTAGTTGGAATCTCTCCTTATTTCAAGGGAGAATTCTGTTATAAGAGGGAGGGGAAGAGAGAGAGAAAGGCATTCAGAAAAATGTCTTGAGTTGGTTAGAAGAATTATTCTCTGGTTTAGGTTAGAAGCACTAGTGTTCTGGTTTAGGAGTTGTTACAACTCTGGTTTACTGCATTTTCCAGCTTACACCACCATTGTAAGAGCTTTGCTCATCAATTACAATCAATAAAATTCCTTCCATTACCTTTAAATTTCTGGTTTCTATCAGTATTAAACAAAACTACATATCGAGTATAGAAAGTTAACTTACAAATACATATCATCTCGTTCAATTTCTGAGAACAAGTTAATATAAAAGCGAAATCCATCAGGGCTTACATCTCTGCAAAGTATACCTGGGAAAGATTGGACAAAATGAGAATAAAGACGTGCTACTAAAAGTATTGAAAAAAGTAATACAGCAGTGTACCCTTGCTCTCAGCAGACAAGAGATGTTCCTTTGCCATTGCTGGCGCAACTCCCAGTGTCATTGCAGCATCACTAGGACTTATCCCAGCTCGAAGAGCGTCAGGCTTCGTAACAAGCACCTTAATTTTAGTGAAAACCTACACCAAACAGCAGTTAGTTAATTAATGAAACCATATTTGACCAGCTTCCATTTCAACATAACAAGAAGTTAATATCAAAACTCAAAACAAGAAAAACCTAAATGAATATTCACAAGTTTACACAAATTAAAAATAAAATGTTAGCTTTTACCTTATACAACATATAAACACAGTTACACATTAGAGAAGATAGAAGCCATTCATCTAAAATATAATCTCATGTCCATGTTGTAAACTATTGAAGGTAGATTCACAATACACACATCACATTATATAGTGGTGGTGACTGTCCCAAACTCGTGAAATCCACCAGGCCTATAACACTGTCTAGAAAGAACCAGGGCAAAAGTCTAGAGTTTAGGGCTTACTAAGAACACACAGCTAGTATAAATACTTCCTCTGTTTCAAAATGATTGTTTTTTAAAGTTTTTGTACACATATTAAGAAATGCAATAAATAGATGAAAGAGAATAGTCATTTTTCTAAAGTATCCTTATTAACTGTTGGTCCGTTTTCTGCTGTCATTAATGCAAAGTAGAATTAATGCTTTAGAAGCGGTGTACGTAGTAATATTTGAAAGGTACAATTTGAAAGAAAAAAATAATTTAAGTTACATTAAAAAGTGAAAATGACATTCATCTTGAAACACTTTTTTTTGGCTAAAGTGACACTCACTGTAAAACAGAGGAGTACATGTTAATGCTAGTGTAAAATTTTACAATTTCACAATTAGGGCACCACACAAAATCCATATTGTGCCAACCAGAGAGGTGTTTCTCCCAAGTTAAGTAATAAAACATAACATATAAAAATGGCTGCAGATGAAATGGTAAAATGAACATACCTCCTCATCACTTTGGGACTTATTTTGTATTACCATGACCCCGCTATCAAACTTCCGCAGAACAATTGGGCTGAACAATTGAATAACATAGTCAATGCATGGAAACATAACAAATCCCAAAGAGGGTTGCATCTGAACGGTTTAAAAATTTCAGAATCCCAAAGTATGAATTGAAGTCATCTCTCGTTGGTTCTATGCTATGACCACAATTTACAAAAATGCAGTGGTAGAAATAATTAAATAACAGCTAATGCAGTACATACACATCAAACTTCTCCCACAGAGAGCATGCTTGCAACAAATCATCAGGTGAAATCAACTCTGTTTATTAGACGACCAAAACAAGGGAAGTATAAATCAAACAATGTACACCTTGAAATTAGTCATGTCTGAGGGAAGACAGATGAAAAAAAATTAAAACCTGTCCCACGAGCACGATTGAAGAGACAGTAAATATCAATTAGATTGATAATTCCTCCAGATCTCTCTAATGGAACTTTAACAAAATCTGCCAACTAATTATTAGCAAGAACAGATTAGAATATTTTAAACAAAGAAAATAACAAAATGGTAATCAGTCAAGCGACCATTAATTAACTCCATAACTTTAAAAATACAAACCATTGATTTGTCCCATTGATTCTATACAAGTGAGAAAACTTTAAATGATTTCCTAAAAAAAAAAACATTAAATGATGTGCACCAAAGTTTGAGACTAGAAGAGTTAAAACATCAAAACCAACCACTAATATCGTTCTCCCTAGGAATGAGAGAGCATGAGTAAGAGAGCACTTCCTTGACTCTTCTACAACAATTAACTCAAAAGGCCACAATAATGCACTGCAAAGAAAGAGATACCCTGTCTTAATATCCTCTGCATGCATCTTTATGTACTGCACATGAAGAAGGTCTTCTATATTCTAATTGTAATTCTAGTCTTCTACTCATTCTGCTCATGTTATCCCTTTTGGCCAGGTTTCTAGTATATAATTTTCCTCTTAAACACAATCTACCTTTATACTAGCTCCATGTAAATCCTTAATTGTCATCACCAAAGGCAAAGACAAATTCATCCTCAACATGTTCATTAACATAGTTCAACACTATAACCATATTTTATGAATGGTCCCTTATTCCTTGGTACTTGTGATTCATGTTCCCATGATCCTTGGAAACCATAACATTTTTTTAATCAATGAACAGCATAAGACATAAGAATCCTCCCCCCAATAAAAAAATTATAGGAATAAAACAATCCATCATAAACAGCCTCAACTGTGAAATCTTTGGATAAAAACAGTTTTAAGTGTTAAGGCAAAAAGGCCAAAAATATTACTGAAACCTTTCTTTAAAGCATGTCATACAAAAAAGTTACAATTCGCATAATCTTTTGATTATTGACAAAACAATGAATGATTGCGGAACAGAGATAAGAGAACCTGGCGAGATAACTGTTGATGATACAAAGCACCCGCAGACTCTTTAGTAACAGGGGATATTATACCAACACTCAATAACAATTCTTGCATCTCTTCCTTTGAACCCATCTCCTCATCATTAGTTGCATTCGTTTGAGAATTTGAGCCTGACAAAAGTTTTAGCCTCATTTTTTCAGCTAGCACCACCATTTCCTTAGCCTTGCTCTGCAAATCCATCATTAAACTAAAACTTAAAGCAGCTTAAGCTTAAAACAAAACTGGTTAAAATATTACAAAATTACTTCTAGACCTAACTACAATTGTCACAATCAAGTCAGAGAAACAAAGAGTTCACATCTGTTTGCACATCATACAGGTAAAACTTAACTCACTAGTTCACCTATAAAATCAGAGATCATTTGCCTGACTCTTCCTCATCAATCAAACTAAAATCAAGTGATGTTCACCTTTTATTTAACTAAGCCTAAAATGAGAACGAAACGCATTTTCCACAAATTACTTCATGTACACAAATTAACAGTGTAAACTCTAAACTTCAAGATAAACAAAAATAAAATTTCATAAATCCACATATGAGCAGTGTTGTCAATGGCGGAAGGCCTAAAATTCGCCATATAAAGTTATAAACTAACCATTGTGGCCTATTGCGCCGCCATAGAGGACATTCCTTCACAAATTGCCTATGGTGGTTGTCCAAAAATCCGCCATGCCATGGCGGCACCATGGCCGCCATTTAACAACACTGATTATGAGTTTACATGGATAATATGGTTTAGAATATCTTTCCCAGCATGAGAAACATGCAGCGTATATCTACAAAAAGAACAACAACCACCTAATATTTCTTCGTAACTCAGTGGCCAAAGCAAGAAATACAACAACAACCAAATCATTTTTCCCCCAAGTAAAGTTGGTTACATAAATAAAAAAACACAGTCATTTCTATCAAGGTCCAGGGAAATCATGATAAAACACAAATATTTGGAAAATCATGTAGTGTACTATTGAATTCTAAACAAATTCCTATTAAATCCATAATTACAGCTCTATCAACCACAAAACCAACTAGACTTTTAACAAATAGAATGCAATTCAAACTATCAAGCACTAACACAGACACAGCATGGCATTGACAGGTAAACAGTAGATACTTAAAAATTAGAGAAAACACAAGTTATTGAATATAACCATATGTACCAATGCCTTAAGAGTATCGGACACTCAGACTCGATTTTAACCTAAAGTGTCATGCTACATAGATTTCAACTCTCAGTACATCAAACTTTTCCTCCTTGATCAGTCCACCAAAACCTCAAACATAACCTTTAATTATTCCAATATATATAAGCACCAAATTAACAAATATTACTAAAAAAAATAGAGAAAAATATATTACCATAAGAGCATTCAAATCCTGAAAAGCATCCTGCAAACTCTTATCAGTACTCTCCCACATTTCCTGCTCCTTCCTCAATATCCCCGAAACTCCCACCATCCTAACCGTCCCATCACTCGAATAAATCCCACTCGAAGCCGACGCTGCCCCGGCTGCCGCATTCGAACCCGAACTCGTACCACTCTCTGCCTCCTCCCACGCTCTGGCTCGCCAATTCTCCCAAAACTTAGCCACAAAAGCGTCGCAGTCCCCTTTTCCCCTCAACACGGCAGTCACAACTACCGATCTCGACCCCAACGTGGCGACTCCACGTTCTGGCGATGGAGACACCTGGAAACGGACCCTCGGGGAAGCGAATACCGATTTGAGGGACTTCTTGTGAGAGAAAATTTGGCAGATTGAAGCGAGGGGGACGGAGGAGGCGTTGCCGGAGGCGGTAGCGTCTGGGAGCCAGATGAGACGGTGGGTGGTGAGGATGAGAAGGCCAGATTTTAGGTGAGGAAACCATGTGTTTGGTTCGTCTTCGCAGAGAAGGTCTACACCGGAGAGGAAGAAGCACTCGATCTCGTTTGGTGACAGAACTGGTCGGCCACTGTCGGTGAGCTTCACCGGCGGTAAGGAGTTCCCGGCCATCGCTTGAAGTTAAGAGGTTCGACGTCGTTTTAAAGGTTTTAAGTATTAGCTCGAGTTGAATGTAAGTGACCTTTTGAAAGTCACAGCTAGGACTATAGTTTGATTCAGTCAGAAACCGAACCGAACCGATCTGAACTGAATCATGACAGCGGTTCATGAAAACTAATTCAGTTTGGTTTTCCCATACCATACAGGATTGGATTAATGATTCGGCAAACGAGTTTTTTATTCCGAAACATAATCTTACACCATTTTCCCTTGAATTGAAGCATTTTAGTTTGATTAACTGAAATGTTCTATCATTTTTTCTAAACCAAAACTGTTTTTTTTTTTTACTCAAAGTTTTTCACTTAACATTTACAGGTTAATTCATCCGACAATTTCAAACAATTTTTGAATTAAAATTTATGTTAAAAATTGGTAATAATATAAAAGAGAATAATTGTCATTCATCGTTAATTGTAAAAAAAAGTTACAATTTCAACATATCATAATTATTTATATGTTTGACTTTAAAAATAATCATAATAAAAATCAAACGGTTTAATTATCTTATGATTATGATTAATTGACAGTGTAAAATATCTTTATATTGGCGGTGCATACAAATTAAATCTTCTAAAAAAAATACAATGGAGAATTGATTCAACATGTTCTTTGAAGTTAGAAGAAGTTTTGGTGAATCCTAAAAATAACTTTTTTTGATCATGATGTAATTGTTGAAACTAAGTTGGTTTTCTTCTTGTGACTTTAAAGTTAACAAAAGTATTTTACGAAAATAATTTATTTAGACTAATGGTTTCATTAAGTACGCAATAATTAGAACAAAAAAATTAGAGGAACTAATCAAAGGAACACAAAAGCATACATGTATGCCTCTGAAAAGTAATGTGTCTCTGCAGGTTATTAAGATTGTCTTTAATGGTTGGGTCTAAAAACAGTCTCTAATAATTTGGCTCTGAATATTGAATTTGAAACATGCTTTGAAGCTCTTGTGTGCCTCTAAAGCGCACAATATGTTTTTGAAGAGTTCAAAACAAGTTATCATTAATTCTGAAGAGATGGTTCCATCCATGCATTCAAAGCTTATATTATGTTGATAAAAAAGTTGCAACGCACTTCAAATGTTGTCTCTGATATGCAGCCTTTAATGTTGCACTGACTTTGATAAATCAATAATGTGATTTTCTCAAAGCCATTGATTCTAAGTCATGCAATTTTGCTTATGACAATTATTATCCAAGAAACATAGTGTCTGACTCCAACAAGAAAATCAATGGCTCTAATTGAAAGAATTAACTTTGAAAAAAATACTTAGCCGAATCAAAATTTCTGAAGATCCAAGAACAAGCTTGAATCCATTACCACTCTAATCAATCAAGAGTATGAAGGAAGATTTGTATGGTTAATTTTGTTAACACAATCTAAAATTAGATATGATTCAAAACTATAATTAAAAAAAATCTTTTACCTAGGTGAAAAGAAGATATGGTCAAAATATTGTTCAGAAGAAGATATGGCTAAAATATTGTTCACAAATAGATATGGTCAAAATATTGTTCACAAGAAGATATGGCCAAAATATTATTCACAACATGATATGGCCAAAATATTGTTCACAAGAAGATATACTCATAATTTGTTTACAAGAAGAAACATTCATAATTTGTTCATAAAAAGATACACTTAGAATCATTCACAAGAAAAATATGATCTAATTTTACAAGGACAAAAGTGAAACCCTAATCTATTCTATAAATAGATGCTCACGGTTGAAGATAAACTCATAAACTCTGAATTCTATACGATTCAGAAAAACTTTTGAGAGCTCAAACTTCAAAAATATTCAAAGTTTAAAGGTTTAAGTTCTAGATAAACACTTACTCAAAGAAATATTTTTTAAGTGTGAGAAATCAATTGTAAAAATCTGTTTAGTAGAAGCAAAATATAATCAATTCCAAACATGTGTAGCCTAATTCGATAGTGACTTTAGTGTACCTCACAAAACTTATGGCTTTTAGGTTGTATTGAGAAGACTTGACTTATAGGGTCATGGTGTTTGTTTGCCTCAAAAAGTATGTAGGTGTTAGGTTGTTTTGAGAAGACTGACTTGTAGGATCAAGTGTTGTGTAATTCAAGGATTTGAATTAGTGGTTAAATCCTTCTAAGTGAGGCGACTGGATGTAGCTACCAAGTTGATGGTGAACCAAAATAAATCTACTTGTGTCACTTTATATGTGCACTCTTTACTTTATGGTTGCCTCTTATTTCTTTAAGTCTGATTGTTACTACTTTCGTTCTAAGAAAATCACCAAACTTGAAACAATTCTAGAATACATAATTAAAAAAAAAAATACAACTTAGACAAATACAATTCAACCGATCATTCTCGTATTTGCACGCTTTTGTGTGTTTTTATATTTACACTTTTATGGTAGTGTTCTTTAAGTTTTATCATAAACTTAGAAACTATATAAATTGAAATTAGAATGTTACTCCCTCCTTTCTATGATAATTGTCCGGTTTGTAAAAACATTGTTAATAAAGTAATAAAAAATACATCAATTAAATTAGTAAAAATTTATTCTCTGTGAATTTATTTATTACTCCATTTGAAACGAAATTAGTAAAACTGGTTTATGTTTTTTTTAATGAAATATGTCTAATTGTAATTTTGGTTCTTTTATTTTTATAAATTCACGAAATTGATCTTCATATTTTAAATGTCAATAATATTGGTCTCTTTATATTTTTGAACTAAACAAATGATAATATAACATATTTTAAATGATGTATCACATTATTTCATGATATAGAATAATTTAGATGTATTAATTATTTATATGTTATCAATAAAATTACAAAAAAAAAAATTAAAGTTAAAGATTTTAGAAAATTTTATTGCGATTTCATGTGTGTTAATCATTTTAAATCATTGTATCATATATGTCACGTTGTTTAAAATGTCACATCATTATTTTTTAGTTAAAAAGATAGAACGAATGAACAAAACTTTCATATTTTAAAATTAGAGAATCAATTTCATGAATTAGTAAAAATAAATAAACTAAAACTACAGTTAATATTTAAATTATTGTGTATGATACAAGTCTCTTCTTTTAAATGATAACAAATAATTATATTAAATTATTTTTTCTTGCATAACATATGCCTTTGCATTCTTATAGAATTATTTGTTCTCTTTTCATTTGTATAATTTTTTTCATTTAACTTTATTTTAAAAACTAAATGATTAAGTATTTACATCGTATAAAAAGATAAAATTTATTTAAGACAAGTCATCTTAATTATTTTAATTTTTCTATCAAACATAATTTTATATACTATATTATTAAAATTTAATCAATAAATATTTCTTCGTGTAAAGCAAAGATCTCACAATAATAAAATAAATATATTTTAAAAAATAATAATAAATTTATCTAATAAATTAAATGATGGCTTATAGTTAGAGATATTATTTTTCCCAAATTGATAAATACTTATAATTTGGAATATGAGGTAGTATTAAGTGAGAATAATACGTCCACCTCATTTTCTGTCAAAAAAGAAAAACAAATACATCCACCTCATCTAGGCGCCTAAATCATTTCAGTACCCATGTCCCATAGTTCCTTTTTTCTTTCATTTCAAACAAAAATAAAATGGCCTTCCATTTAAACCCTTCAACTCTTTTCTAATTCCACTAATTAATCAGTAAACAAGCATTCATTTAACCATGCTAATTTTCATAAACAAGACTCCATAATAAAGTTAAATTGTTCAATTTAGAGTAAAAACATCACAATAAAAGAATAAAAAGTTAACTAATGTGTTCAATAATTGTCAGAGTAAATATTCCATACAAAATGAATAAGCAAAAACACATCAAGTTAGATATATTAAGAGATGCAGTTCATCATATTTAATTTATGCAATTCTATTAAAAATTTAGTTTAATTCAATTTTAGTCATTTATTTTCACCAATTTATGAAATCAATTCCTCTATTTTAAAATCTTACAGTTTTGTCTCTCATGATAATATGACATATGATAAGATGATGTAGAATGATTAACACTTGTCAAATCGCAATAAAACCTATAAAAACTTAACTTCATTTTCAGAAAATTTTCATTTTTGTAATTTAATTAATGACGTATGAATAACTAATGTACCTAAATGATTTTACATCATTAAATCGTATGTCACATCATTTAAAATATATTAAATGATCAATTTTTAGTTCAAACATTTGAGAAAGATACTAAAATTTTTTACTTTTAAAATAGAGAAATTAATTTTATAAATTGATAAAAATAGAAAGACTTTTAAAAATTAGTTATTTTTTACTCAAAAAATAATAGTTTAAAGAAATAGAAAAGTTCATTTTTGAAAATAATGTACCAAATAATAATTGAAAGAAAAAGTGAAATTAAATGTATTAAAATAGTCACAATATATATTAATATTAATTTGTAGTACGGAGGAAAAAATAGTTCTACTTTCACGCATCCACAACATTAACATTTACATTTACTAACAATTCTTAGGGGTGTATTGAATTGGGATTTTTAGATAATTTAGAAGATTTTTGGTATTAGGGCAAACAAATTTGTTGGTATTCAATTAAAACTTTTCGCAACTTAAAAATTGTCTCTCAGTATTAGAAAATATATACAGATTTTAATGGATTATTTACTATAATGAATTTTGTGAGACTTATTAGTTAAAAATGTATCTACAACTTCCATTCAACAATCTCACCAAAACCCATGAGGCTCTTTCGACAATTGATGTGGATTTGAGTGTTTCAACATTAGATTGAAAATCTAACTAAATGATTTCCTTAAACAAAGTGGTAAAATAAAAAAGGAAAAGAAAGAAACAAAATACGCGTTAGATGAAGAAAGCGCCACAATCAATATTGATTGATAAACTAGTGTGGAATTGTTACAATGGTAAGGAAGTCATTGATAAAATTTAAATAAGTTTTAATCCAAGAACTTGAAGAGGAGACACATCGCACTAAACATTCTCATGAGATAAATTCTAATTCATTTTAAATTTATCCAAAAATTATACTCTTATAAGGTAGTTAAAGAAGGATTTTCCTTATTCCTAAAATGAACCAAAAACTAATTCTCTAGATTCATATTGGGGTTACTAAAGTAACAATGTCGATTTACAAGGAATGAGAGTTTGAATTGTAAATGTACCTATTTAAAAATTCTTGAAGAAACCTCAAGTTTTAACTCAAGAATGATCTTGGTTACGAAAACAGAAAATGGAGAATGTTCTTGGTTTTTACTAGAAAACGGAGAACGTTCTTGGTTAGCTTAAAAATAGAAATTCAGTTTATGTTTTATCTCCATTAATCGATTAAGCTTAATAAATAAAGAGATAAGAGAAGGAATACCACACACAGATATATCGTGGTTCACCCAACTCGGGCTATGTTCAGTCCTCACAACTGTGAGATTTTCCACTAAGTGTTCAAAACAAAGAACCTTCTTGGTTTTACAGCATCTAGCTTAGATCAACGTTGATCTGTTACAAGCTCTATTTCTTTCCACCCATAAAGTAAACTAATCACCTATCGATCTTGATAGGATTTGTTACAATCTATTCAAACCATACTTAAACTCTTATAGTTTGAGTTTTACAATAATGATGAGATTGTGTTGATAGAATCTGAGATGTCACAACTCTTATTTGAGATTCGATTCCTTACAAAGAATTCAATAGTAACAACACAGTAAGATATAAAAGTTCAGAACTAATTCTTCTTTGTGAAAATGAGAATTTCAAGTATGTGAATGTGAAAGATTTATGAGACTTCGGAAGCACTTGGAGTTTTGCCTTTTTTCCTGGACAATGGTCTTTCTTTTATAGGTGATTTGAGCATTTAATGAGGGTCAAAAGAGCTGTTGATAGTGCTCTATCCTTTTTGACTAAAACCAATATATATGATTAAAAATAATACAACCTTTGAATATTTTGAATCTGTTTTGACTGAAAATGTTACAACTTTGCTTAATCTGTTGGCCTTCGAGTTTAAAGATCTTTGAAACTTGTTACTCAATTGATTGATGTTAAATCTTCGATCTAGAGCCTTGAATCTGTCCAAAATAGTTTGGTGAATGATTATAAACCTTTGCAGAAGTAAGAAGATCAAAACTGTAATTCTAGAGAAACGGAGATTTATTATCAATCTGGTTTTTGAACTTTTTGGATATTGATGATCAATTTGGGGATTCAGTTTAATTGTTCTGGATGTCTTTTGTACAGATCAAGATTGATTGAACTTTCTTGACAATTTGGTTGAAGGTGTTCCAAACTATTTCAACTAGCTTGATTCGAGACCTTTTATCTTAATGATTCAAAAGCCTTCTTTGACTGAGATGAGACCTATTTTTTCCTTGCTATGTACTGATGAACTTAGTATAAAATTCAGAGGCAAAAACTTCGT
This sequence comes from Cicer judaicum, assembly GCA_037974835.1. NCBI lineage: Eukaryota > Viridiplantae > Streptophyta > Magnoliopsida > Fabales > Fabaceae > Cicer > Cicer judaicum. Next base: position 12,522,065 of record JBBPBS010001102.1, on the reverse strand, counting down.
TAAAATAATGGAGATTGATTGGTCAAGGTACTGTGACAATTAGTCTTGAATCTAGAGATCATTCTATATTTTGTTCAGAGTATTCTTATTTCTTTGTCTGTTCAGTTTTTAACTATTTTCTTTGCTTTGCTTGATTCCTATCTTTGAAATAACACACTCAAAAGCACAAGTTAAATTAACATAACATTTTAGAATTATAATTAATATTCTTAATTAACCTTTGTTTATTTTCATCAAAACTTTAATTTGAGAGTTTGTTTCAACACTTACACCACTTAACTAAAATTATTACAATTCAAATTAAACACAAATAAAATTAAAAACTATTGACTTGAAATATTCTTTGTTTTTCCTCCCTCATTCGTAGAAGAAATTTGACCTTGAATTTAGCTTAGTCATAACCTACAAGAAGAAAAACACGAGTCAAAGATATGAAGAACAATGTTAGCACTACCACCAAGATCAAGAAGTTACTTTGTATTTCCAAGAGCTTCAAAACAAGTTGAACTTTATGTACATTCCTTTCATCATAAACAAATTAAGGTTATTTTTGAAATAAGACAATTCCGTCAAACAAATTAAGAGAATGATATGAAAGTTTAAAAGGCTTGTCAATAACAAAACGAGTAAGCAGAGGTATAATAGGGCAACTATTAACTAACTCCACAGGAAAACATTTATCTTTCATAGAAAATCTCAAGATACTAACTTTATTTTTAAGATAAGAATAAGAATTCAGGTTAGCAAACAAATATTTCTTAAGAATCCTAACACATTCTTCAAAAATTTGTCATGAACCAAATTTACTTTAGAAAGCACAACAACCCATTTATTAAGAAAATCATTCAAATCTTGACTCATAATTCTCAAATCAAGTTTAACAGAATAATACGGATTAAATACTTAATGCATCATGGATTCAACTTTAAATGAGGCTTATAGAAATAACACAAGTTAGACATTTCAACATGAATATTTACAAACCTATCAAACATAGGAGGAATAAACTTATCAAACAATTTAAGAGAAACATGAATTAAAGTAGTAGAAGAATTAAAGTTGCTAGGATTCAAACCAAGATTTTTCTTTCAAACATCCTTTTGAGAAACATTTGACCAATCACCTTTAACTTCAATGAATTGTGTAAGACTTTGAATTTTCTAAACTCTAATTTTTTCAATTTTATTGTATTTTGTGTTGAATTGCTTAGGCTAGTTACTCAATTTTTATTTTTATGAAATTAAATACCATAAATATATTTTGTTAGAGTTAGTAATATATTTAATATATATGTTTTGGATATGCGATTAAAATTATTTACGGAAGAATAATTTAATTATGCTACAAAGAATTTATCATCAACAAAAATTTTAAGATGTCACTTGTTACTGATAAATTTATCTGTCAATTGAGTTATGATAAGAGTAGATATTTTATTAAAGTAGATTGAAAATTGAGTGGTTAGAGAGATGTAACATACTTTCTTCATCTCATTCATCCATTTAATTGTGTGTGTGTGGGGTTCACTTCCAAAAAAATATATTACTCGTGTATATCACTCAATGAGTACTTTTTTTTAATGATGTGCACTCTTGGCTTTTTTCACTTAAACTCCTCTTTCAAGTTCTTAAATAGAACTCAAACAAGGATCCAAATAAAAAATCGAAATACAATGTAACAAGTCCACAAAAGCTATCAACACATGACTTTTAAGAAGGAAAACTCTAAGACAAAACTAAGAATTTAAAATGACAAAAAAGAAAAACCAAGTAAATAAAGACACACTCAAGTAGATTATCAAAGAAATAAGAAATATTAGAATTAAATGATTAAGTGATCAAAATATGTGGGAGTAAGATACAAAAATCAAGCTTGCAATGTCTAAAAGAGGTAACAAGAATGCAAAAGATGTTTGATGTTTCATTAAGAACAATTCTATATTTCTTTTTTTTTTTTTGCAAAATGCCTTTTTTTCAAAATTGCTTTTATTCATAATCACTTTTTCGTAGAACTTGTATTTTCATATTTTCTCTGTATATTTGAATTTATCTCATTTTTTAATTAATTTATGATTTTGAACTTCCAGAATCTGACATGTATTGAAGAAATAATATTAAAAACAAATTTGCAAGTGAAATATTAGATCAAATAATTGCAAGTGAATAAGATGATGAAACTAGAACCATATTTTTTTCTTTCTTTCTCAAAAACAACAACTAAGGGCTCGAAATTTCACCAAAATAACAACAAGGAATCATCGAACTAAATTATTCCATACATATTATAATACTTATAATCAACTAACAACTCAAGATTACACAAAAACAAAGATCGAATTTCAAGAAATTAACCTAAAGTTTCAAAATTTTCAAGAACATCAAAAACTTAAAAACATAAATTAAGAACAAATGTTACTACTTGGAGACAAGATCTAAATACCAAAAGATATGGATTTGAGTGCTTCCACATGAGATTGAAGATCCAACCATGTGATTTCTTATAAAAAAAAAAAGTGATAAAATAAAAGGGAAAAGAAAGAAACAAAATATGAGCTAGATGAAAAAGATAGACAAGGCGCCACAATCAATTATGATTGATAAGTCAAAGTGGAATCGCCACAATAGTAAGGAAGCCATTAATAAAATTCAAACAAATTCTAATTCAAGAACTCAAAGAGGAGACACGTCTCACTCAATATTCTTATGAGATAACTTCTAATTCATTTTAAACTTATCTAAAATGAAACTCTTACAATGTATTTAAAGAAAGATTTACCATATTCTTAAAATGAGTCAAAAACTAATAATCTAGAACCATATTGGACTTACACCACTTAACACAAATTATTACAATTATTACAATTCAATTCAAATTAAAATATTCTTTATTTTTTCTCTTAATTAACTTATTTTATGTTCCCATCAACCATCCTTCTTGTTTTCCACCTTTTTGAATTTTTACTGCACAAGTTAGAGTTTTATTTTTCTTTTTCATTTTTTCATTTTTAAGTTTTGATTCTTCAGATTTTTATGGTTCTTCCTATATTTCCTTTACATTGCTTTTGTTGGGTTTTATTATTATTATTATTATTATTATTATTATTATTATTATTTATATTTTTTTTTTGTTGGTTCTTCATGTATTCCTTACATTGACATATTTTTGTTGGTTCTTCGTATTATCATTGATTTGTGCTGATTTTAAGTTAGTATGTTTTTTGTTGAATTAAAAAAATTAATTTTGATTTTTTTTATGTTTTTTTACATTAGTAATCCTCCAAAGTAACATGCTTTTTATATTTTGCATTGTTAAATAAAAATATTGTTTTGGTTTTTTGTTGAGTATATGGTTGTCCTGAGTTATAATTTAAATAAAAAAATTGTTTGTCTCCTATTATAAGAATCAAGGTTTAGATTTTAGGAATTAAGATTTAGGGATTTAGGGTTATTATTTTGATTTTGTAGGAATTTGTTTTAGGAACTAAAATATTATTTTGAGGTTTATTGTTTTCGGATATGAGATTGTTATTTTAATGTATCTTCATCTCCAACGTTACCAATTAACGAAGTGCATAATTATGAACATAATGTTCAAACTCAAGAACAGAAACTTGGAGATGCTAATTTATGGAAGAGTATTATAGCTACATATATGTGGATAAATACTACTTAGGAGGATATAAAACTAAACACTATTTTGTTATTGAAAGATTTTAAAAATTATAACAATGTTGTTTTTATTTATTCAAACTTTATAATATATGTATTATATTTTGTCATTCAATATTATAAATTCATAAGATATTTCAAAATCTTGTTTTACAAATCCATTAAATAGTATTTTAAAATATTGATTGTAAAGAATCTTTTAAAATCTTCAAGATTTTTTCTTTCAAAACAATCACTTAAAATCTTAATCCATTTCACCCCTTTAAAATATTTAAGATTTTTTCTTTCAAAATAGTCTTTTAAAAACTCAATCCAATACACGCTTAACATTTACAATTCCAAACAAAAATTGATATGTAGGTGAAGTAGCATTTGACAATTTTACATAAACTAACAAAACATGATAACCGAATGAAAGAAAATGACGTTTTACTTCATTACCCTTGTTAACTATTTTAGTATTTCTATCATAATAAATGCAAAATGAAGAATAACAACTTAAAAGTGTTACACTTTATATCAATTAGAGGGTATAATTGAAACTAATAATTACAGGTACATTAGAAACTAAAAATGATAGCCTTTTATGATAAATAATTTTAGAATAAATGAAGTATTATATATATTTATATATAGATCTAAACAAGGACTTATAAGAGACTTAGACACCACATCTCAACCCAAAATTTTAAGGCATTAGGAGTATGAGTCATTCTCCTTATATATCCAATACAACTTCCATTCTTGATCAATGTGGGACTAACCACTCATAATTGAATACCCAACAAATAAGGCACTTATATAACCAACAAATAAGAGATATTGATCTTGAGCATAATTTAGAGTAGACCAAAGTTAAATATGACCTGAAATAAGTTCAATCTAATTTTGGTTTATGCAAATTTTATATTTAAGTCAATATTCTTTTAAAAAAATAATTAAATTAAAAACTAAAATAATTATGATTTCTTCTCTCTCATCTTCCCTTTCATGTCGTCAACTATAAACTATGTATTTTTCTTAACTCACAAAAAAATAGAGTTTTCTTACCCTTCTTCCACCCTCAATCAACATTGTGAACAACTCAACATTTTTATAGACAAATATTAATAGTTAATATATATTAAAGAGAAAAATATTAATAGTATATATTAAATCTAGATCTCTTGCCTATAAATTTGTTGGTATATCAAATCATTGACATTCATTTGAGAACGGTGAACAATTGAACATAATTCACTCAAATGGCAAGTTGCAACTACTAAAATAGCCAACAAAAGCATGACTTATCCTATTTATGAACTCAAACAACTTCTATTCATAAGAACCCATGTCCATGTTTGTAGGCTCACTAATGCATCCCGTGGCTCCAATTCAAGTGTTTCAATAAATTTCCAACTCTCACTTTCTCTGCAAGGTCTTTGCACTCTAGCCATCAAGGCTAACCCATCTATTCCATAAATTACCAACTCAATCTTGAACTCATCTTTTGTTTCAAAAATAAATTTCCAAATACACAACTAAATTATTTTTTGAAATAATCTTGAGGACGGAAGAGACCAGATGAAGATGTAAGGGTATTGAGGGAAAAGGGAAATAGCAAAGATCAAACTCTAAATTATTTTTCTTTGAATTTCTTTTAAGGTTGACATCACTTCTTGCCACATTAATTATCATATTTTGAATAGATAAATAAATTTCACTATGAATTAAAAGTGTAGAAATATAAATTGTAAAGACATAAATTTTAAAAATTAGGTTTAAATACTTTAAATTTTTATCGGCAAATATATAATATTTTTGATTTGATTGTCTACAAAATTAATACCACTTTTTTGCTTTTGCTGTTTTATTTTATTAAAATTAGTCAATGTAATTTTATTTGAATTTTTATTTAAGAAATTAAAATTAAATATTTTACATAATAGAAAAGTTAATTTTAGTTAGAATAAATTTTTTAAAAATTAAAATAAAACTACAAAGATCACTAAATAATATATTTACCGTGAACTAAGCAAATTTTTTTATCGAAACCCTAACAAAAAATTATATATTTACAAAAACTAAAATATATCTCAACCAAAAAATTATAGTGACAACCAAAAAAAAATCTATTAACCCAAAATTAAACTATTAAAACAATTGAAAAAAGTTGGGGTATGATTTTTCCAAAAACAAAGCTTTCTAACAGAGAAAGAATCTTGAAAAATCTCACACAATCAACAGTTACTTAACCCCTTGTTTACTGCAAAACATATGATCAATATAATAATTAATATTAAACTTTTTTAAACAATTAAATTCCAGTCCAAAAGCCAAAAGGGCACAACTAAAAAAACAAAAACTACTAAAACAAAAAACAATAATAAATAAATAGATATATAAATAAAATAAAAACAAGAGAAAAACGAAGCTTCGCTGGTTACGATTCAACCGAAGATGCAAATTCCTCTTATCTCACACACTCACAGAGTTAATTTTCCCACATTTTCCTTCATTTTCTCGTGATGGCAGTTGCAGCCTTCAAATCCTCTTCACGAAGAGGAAACCAATCACCATCATCCTCATCTTCCACTACCACTCCCACCAACAACAACACCGCACACTCTTCAATCAGATCCTCCAACAACAGAGCTCCACCAATTCGAAGGTCAAAAAGCGTAAGCGCGTTTTCAAGAACAGAAACTACCTTGGACATTTCCACCGAGTTTCTTAACAAAAGAGATAACCCTCTCTTTGACCAAACTTCGCACTCCAATGGAAAAACAATTCCAATTCTAGAAACTTCTAAGCCTTCTAGGGGACGTTCCGTGGCGCGAAAGGATGAGCCGGGTCGCAAAGAACCGGGTCGGACTCGGAGTGTTTCTAGAGTGGATACGGCTCGCCGTACGGCCCGGTCTGTTTCGCAATGTCCGGTTTCGCGGCGGCATTTTAACTATTCTACTTCTGAGGTATATATATTTATATATATGCTATTTCTGTTCAATTGGTATTTTAATGACAATTATTTAAAAATTTACATTTATATAACACATAATGGGCAAGTTCATTGGTGGTACACCATACAACATGCTTAAAAATCACTAAAAACTCTAGCTTTATTGGTATGGTATTGATGAGTTACATTTTGAGAGACATATTCATTTTACCTTTTATTGAACTGAATTCAATCCAGTCAGAATCCAAGGAGTATCGTCGATCTTCGGTGGAGTTATGAGTGACTTTTAAGCACACGTCTATGGTAGACCACTATAAATTTGGTCAAATTATAAAAGCGGTCTACCATAACGTTCACCTACATTGTCTTAAAATTAAAATTATAAGATTTGAAGTATTGAGGGGTTGTTTTTTATTTGGATGAGATTTTATTAATTTTTCCAATTATAAATGAATTTTTGGTTGGATTGGTTCAACAAGTTGCTAAGTGGCGTGTAAGCTTAAATGTTTGATATTTCGTGTCAGATGATTCTTTACTATGAAGTATTGTCACATATACCAGATATGACACTGACATTTAGTGCTAATTTAAGAAAAAGTGTTATCTAGACATCTTGAACATTGAACACGTCTTTGATCTGAAGTGCCGGTATAGTGTATATAAATGTGTTATGTTGATAAATGGAGGAAATGTAAGAGTATTCAGATTGTGATCCACATGAAAGTTTTGCTTTTTTGTCTAACGGTATTTTGAATGTTAGTTCACACTCTTGGGGGCATGATTTTCTGTATGTATTTCTTGTTTCTGCTGATAATTAGAAAAAATGTCACATTTTATTTTTCTCCATCTTTTTAAAAGAATTTAAAAAGTTTTATGCTTGCATCCTGTAAGGTTATGTGATTGGATGCATCCGCAAAACTTTTTTACACTTCAAATGCATATCAATTAAACTCTTTTTAAAATTCATAAAAGATATATAGTTAAAATACTTTAATATTTTCATTGTTATCTATAAATAAAATGAAAATAAGGTGATGACTTTGTAATTATGATTGAAAATTAAAAAAAATGAGGAAATATTTTCTCAAACTAAACAAGTTCTCAAGCTTGATTGTTTTATAAAAAAAGTTTCACGTTTTTATATTTTTCTTTCAGTAATCATCTCGTGATAAAAGATTTATACAGGAATATTTGTTAAAACCAATAATGGAGTGAAAGCAAAGAACATGTTGTGATTGTTTCTAAAAATAGAAAATATTTCCAGTTCCACCAACTAAACGCACTCTCTTTCGTTGTTTTGATGCGGAACATGGAGACAAGAGTATGAAGGAATTTTACTCACTTTGCAACTTTGTTGTTTGAGCAGAGCGAAGCTGATTGTAAAGATAGGAATGGTCTGAAGTTAGATGAGAGTATTAGAAAAGGTGGTTTATTCGGAAGAGCTCATAAAGATGCGTTGAAACAAGAGAAAGATCTGCGCAGATGGTCTAGTCAGCATTCATCCATTGAGCTCTCAGATTCTTTTGCTGCAACTTCAGTATGTTTCTTACTTTGCTAGTGTGTTTTTGCAGCATATAATGATTGATATGAGGATTATTAACTTGATTGTTTAATCATAATTATGTTTGTTTCACAGTCTTGTTTGCTAACTCAAAACTGTGACGATGCGGTTTCTACAACAAGTTCTGGATTTGGTTGTGATGAGAAAACCATCAAAGCAGTTTGTGAACAGAAAGTAAGTTATAGCCCTATAGAAAATCTTGTAGCTTTAAAATGAATTCCATTTGTTTCAAAATAAATGTTACTTCAGAAATTTTAGTTTTTTCAAATTGTTGTCACTTTAGAAGACATAGAAGGTTTATTAATTTAATCCGTGTCTTCTGAAATTTCTGTGAAGTGGAATGATGGAGAGCATTAATTTAGTAAAAGGGTAATTTAATCAAATAGAACTGTTTCTCTATAACTAAGATATTTGATGACTTTTTATTACTTGTGCAAAATTTTAAATGACAACTGTTTGAAATAAGAAAAAGTACTTATTGCCATGATAATGATGATATGTTGATGTAGGTCATAGTATCCTAAATCCTGGAAACATTAATCCATGACAAGTTATTCCTCAGGGTGAAAATTTTAGGTTGAAAATTAGCCAGTGTTTTTGATGTATATAGATAATTTTTAGTGGATCTTGACTTCTGCAGTGTGTACAAAGGGATCAGCCAGAAGCCGGTGATATATATGAAACAGTTCGTTCTGAAGTGAGGCGAGCTATTTCTGAGATACAGATTGACCTCGAAAGTGTAAGTTTCACAAGATCACAACTTTCTCCTTGCCAGTTTGACGTCAACTAACTTAATTTGATTTGATATAACCACTGGTGGTTTATACAGTGTCTGTCTCTGACACTGTTTAATGGAAAACTCTTTGCTTGCGAGTGTTTGTATCAATGTAATAAATATGTAGAAAGCCATAAAAAAAGGTTTGCTAAGACACATACTTCACTTGATCCTGTGTAATAGGTGAAGTTCACAAAATTTGACCTTGAAAAACTGGCATTTATTACCAACTGTAGTCTCAAGCGAAAAACAGACCAACAAAGGATGAGTTTATTCAGGCCATGGTTCTGATTTCTGAATTGTAAACCGCATCTATTACTTAGAAACAACTTTGCATTATTCAGGCCATGGTTATGATCATCAGATAAAAAACTCTTCAGGTTTGGATGTACTTTCATAGTTAAAAATTGCACTGATCCAGGTCTATTACTTAGAAACAACTTTGCATTTTACATGAATCGTAGCAACATGTGCATTTCTTATGAAAATCATTTGATTACGAAATGTGTATACTGCAGATCATTACTCATTTATATATCTTGATTTTTTGCCTTCATATGTGCTCCAAATTCTACTTCCTCATCACAATGTTCACATAGTTTAGAGCTATTGTTTGTTTATGGCTTATGCAATAACAATTGCAAAAGGAAATTCTATGCTATTGTCTAACATGTTTATGGGGTTTTAGGCTATTCAAAAGAATAATGCTACAGCCATTACTGTTACCAGTATGGCGGATATTCATCCTGATTTGATAAACCCCGATGCCGTAGAATTAGCGTTCGAGATTAGAAGAGAGTATGCCAAAAAGCTTGAAGAGGTAATATTCCCATTTATAGTTGTAAATGAAGTATGATTAACTTCTCTTTCTTTTTAATTTAATTTTAATCATTTTTTCCTCTTCTGCATTTTTTAATCATTTTCCCTAAAACATGTTGTCATACTTGCAGTCCGAAGAGCGAGCTAGACGTCTTCGAGCAGATCTTGCAGTTGAAGAACATCGAGTACGAGAATTGGATAGAATATTGAGAGAAGTTCTTCCATATCCCAAGACCCCTAATGTACAAAAGTCTCGTCCAGCAAGAAAAGTAGGTTTCTTTCGCATTTTATTTACTCTAGTGCTTCTTTTCCAACTTTTCGGATGAATATCTTAAATTACTACACCTCCACAACATATATAGCATATCCTTGATGTTTTCCGAGATGCATGCGAATTGATTGTTATGCATTTCATATATTTTAGCTTCATTTTTTTCACAGTTCTCGGTTAAATTGTAGTTGTTACAATATGTATATGAAAACAATTGCTTACTACTTGTGCTTGTGTGCATTCTGTTGTTCCGTTTGTTTCTATTCCATTATTAATGAACCCAAAACATGGTAACAGTCTAGCATTGAAAGAAAAAGGATGTCAAAACGTCTTGCAGAAGATGCCAAGGCTTATTTTGACGAGTGTGTATCACTATCGACTTTCGATAGTTCGGACTTTTCATCCCAAGAAGATCCTCCGCTCAGTTTGGTTGGTCCACCTACTCCATCTCGTAGCCGTATATCTTTAACCGAGGCAAGTTCAAATGCTTCAATTCTAATTTCGTCAGTAGTTTACTTACTACTTAACAAATGCCTCTTGATATTCTTTTCTTGCATAATATATAATTTTTGAATTAACTTTTCAACTAATAATACATGTTTATATAAACTTACTCCATAATGAGTATTTGAAATCTATTATCTATCAAATGGCTCACTTGGAGAAAATCTATCAACACATGTTGCTTAGTTGGGGAATGGTTATTTAATATATTTTTTTAAATTAAATTGTTTATATATATATATATATATATTTGAATAGCCCGTTTATTTATATTATTTAAAAGATGGAAATTCAAAATTTCGGTTTCAACTTTCAATTTCAATGATGATAATGGTGTGCTAATATAGATTCCAAGTCCTTATTTTTCATTTCATTCAATGAAAAGCATTTATGAGAGGGAGCAAGAAACATTGAAAGGCTATGTGATGTAAACATGTTCTTGGTTTTTTATGGTCTAACTTGGTCCTACACACCTTAAGGGAATGTTTGGGGTAGAGGATTTTGGAGAGGAGGGAGATATTGACTTATTATACTTTTTTAAATCTAGGAAGCTATAAAATGTTTTCAAAAATAAATTAATTGTGATTAAAATGTTATATGATCATCTATTATGTTATTTTTTTTAATTATTTTAAATTTAAATTTCAATATATTCTAAATGCTATTATGTTTGGATGAAGGGTTTTGGAGGGAAAGAGATGACTTATTTTTCTTTTTTAAATTAAGAAAGCTATAAAAAAATGAATTAGGTGTGATTAAAATGTTATATGATTATTTATCATGGTATTTTTAAATTATTTTAAAATCTCAAATATATACCAAAGTACTTTATCTAGAATGAAATATAAGCAAAAATTATATTTGAAAAGTTGATGTATCTTGTCTAAATATTAGTTCGGATACATTAACTTTTCATATATATATTTTTGTTTATATTTAATTTCAGATGGAGTATATTAGCCCTCGCCTCCAAAATTCAATTATTAACATACATAGAGAAATTATGAAAATGAATCTTCTAACACCAGTAATTTTTATTTTTTTTAAATATTTTTAAAGGAATTAGGTACTCAAGAACAATCACATGATGTCATATTGCAGCCACCAGCCAGCATTGATTCCACAAAAACTATTCATGGTCAAGTCAGCTCAACTGCTGATAGCAAAGAAACTGATTCTAAACCATGCTTCTCCTTTGCGCAAAAACCATCTGAATCCACCACACTTCACAATGACATCCAACAATACATAAAAAAGTTTGAAAAAAATGTTTCAAAGTTGCCAACTGTGAGAACAAATTATGGTGACCTTGGTGACTATAGTTTCCAATCATCAGCTGAAAGCTTGTTGATTGATAGGGTGCTGCTAAAAAGTAGAATTGAGTCTGGTAGTTTTTTACACTGTAGTGGTGGTAATATATGGTCTTCTTAAGCTATGTAATTTTTATTTTTATCTTTTCCTTTTTGCATTATATATATGTATTTTTTTTGGCCAAAGCATTATATATATATGTATATGTGCTTGATTGTACATTTAATAATGGCCTCTCTCTCTGTTGTTGCTGCTGCTAACTTCTCTTTTATTTCTCTAGGCACACAATAACAAGAGATTTTTTCGGAAAAAAAAATGTTAATTTGATATTTAATTATTGTGAATGTAGATATTTTATCTTTTATTCATTTTCTGAGTGAAATGTCTCTATTTAATCCATCTATTTAAAATGATTATTTTTTTACAAGCTAATAAAATTGCTATTATATTTTTAGTATAAAAACATTTTATAACAATGTTTTGTGAAAAAGGTTTACACACAAATATAACTTAACTAAAATATTAAAAATGATTTTTTTAAGAATCTTAAACAAATAGATCCTTTATGCAGTTAGAGGAAGTGATTCTATGAACCTGCAAGTTAGGATATTGGTTAGGACTTCAGGATCATCCAATCGTTCATCTCAAATTTTGATTCTACAATCAAGATAGGGCTGTACAAAAAATCTAGTTATAAGGTCCGAATCTAAATCCGATTATTTATAAACCGGTTGGATAACTAGTTATGTTTTATATTTGGATTTGTTTTTTATCCACTACCAATATTTTGTTAATTTTGAGATTTTATTTTTTAAAAAAATTTTAAAATTTATTTTTTTCAAAAAAAAAATAAAAAAAAAAATAAAACTTTTTTTAAAAAAAAAATTTTAAATTGAACTATTTCTCAAAAAATTTGATGAGACAAATTTTAAAAAAATTTATCGAAAAAATTGATTTTTTTAAATAATTGATTTTTAAACTATGAATAAATAATCTTTTAAAAAATAATCAAATTTTAACCGATTTTTAAGAAAAATTCAATTTTCAAATTAAAATTTTTAAAATTAATTGCTTAATTATAAATCGATTATTTAACCATAACCAATTTTATAATTGATTTTATAATCGGTTTTAAACCAAATAATAGATTTGATTATAAATCTAAATCCATATATTAGTTTTAAAATGAATATGATTTAGTTTTTTAAAAAAACCAACTATGCACAACCCTAATGTCGGACCATTTGATCTATAGCTTAGATTACATACCTAGTTAATACGGTTTAGATTGTAATAATATGAGAATTGCAATTAGAACTGGGAAATAGGGCCGTTCAGCCAATCTACTATGACCCGCAGGACTCTTACACGTGAATGAGTTAGATTGGTCCAATCTACTTTATTATGAGTTATGTTTTTTTGGAAATACTGATTAATAATATAATCTATTTTTTCTTGATATTTTTTTATTTTAATTGTTAAAAATTAAAACACTAAAACAACCTCAATCGCATGCTATAGGAAAAACAATAAAATATATAAAACTACATAGAATTTGGTTGCGTGTAGCTTTCAAAGTAGGAGGATGAAGTCGAAGATTGGTCTTGATCAGTAGAGTCACAAACAAAGCTGAACTGTCAAAGATATTGAACTGACATTTCTAGTCTTTGTCGGCAACGGAAGCACCACAATAAAGTTATGTTGTTCTTGGCTTTTAACATAATACATTTTCTTGATACTTTTAATAAATTAAATTTTTTTCTTTCTTAATTATGGTTAATTTGTTGCATTTTTTTTCTTTTGAAAACCACATCAAAAATAAAAAGGTCATTGATTAAAGTCAATCCAAAAATAGTAAAACAAATAATTATACAAGTCATCTCAAATGTGCTCGTAATAATTTTTCGTTTACAAAAGTTAGAATTTTTAGTCTTAGTGAGTTAATCAATAACTTGTTGACCCCAATTTAATTTTTAAACTTAATTATAATTTTATTTTTGTTATTTTTATTAATTCACGAAATTGATCATCCTATTTTAAAAGTCGATAATTTTAGTTATTCTCTTTAATTTTTTAACTAAAAACTGACAATTTAACATATTTTTAATAACGTGACATATAATTATATGAGATAGAACCATCTAGATGCGTTAGTTATTCATATGTTATTAATTAAATTAAAAACATAATTTTCTAAAATTAAAATCTAAGTTTTTACAAAGTTTTATTACAATTTCATGAATATTAATCATTATATATCGTTGTATTATATATTACATTATTATTTTTTAGTTAAAAAATTAAAAAGAAAGATCAAAATTATTGACTTTTAAATAGAGATAGTAATTTTGTGAATTAATAAAAATAGGAGAATTAAAATTAAATCTAATTTTTAATATAAATTAAATGGTCAAAGATCGAAAAGGGTCGTTATTTTTTAATCTCATATTTTAAGATCCTATGCTAATATATAGTCTAAGTAGTCCGACGACCATTTTTAATAGCTATATCTGCAATCAACTTTAAACGATCTCTATTTGCTAATTGCGTTAGTGCAAATATCCCAAACAAAAAACACGTGTTAAGTGTAATTAGCAACACACTCTAATATTCTCTTTTCAAGACTTTTTTTTATTATTGATTCAAATTTATCATCTCACATTGGTTTGTAGTTTGTTTCTAAAGTTGTGGAACTTGTTTCTAAAATGGAGGAGTTTGCATGATTTTAATCAACATTAAAGAGTGTTAAAGAATGTATTGATATTATACGCTTTTTATTTTCATTTACTATTTAAAGAATGTTGTAAGGTCATAATATTAGTAATTTTTTCAATAAAAAAAATATTTTTTTTTTAAAAGCTACGGAAAACAACGTATAATTTAAAATCATTTTTAAATTTTTATTTTTTTGAAAAGTTATAATAGATAGATGAAATTTTTTAAAGTGATTATTATTATTATTATTTATCAAAAAAGTGATTTTTTTTATATGTACTAATGTGTTTTTATTTAAACTTTTTTGGACCAATCTCTGTATAATGGTATATCACAATCACACCATTAGATTTTTATAAATACTCTATTGATTGGAAAGTAAGAGCGTCTTTTATAGGTACGCTCTCCCTTGGATTCTTGTTGGGGAGAGTTTTTGCATTCGTTTATTTAAGATATTTCTTCTAAAATTGATTTTATATTATTTTATCTTTTTATTATTTTTTTAAAAATTACGTTTAAAATAAAAAACTAGTTTAAATATTTTATTTTAAAATATTATTTTGAATATTTCATCTATTTATTATTATTTTTGAATAATGAAGTTTTAAAAAATAATTAAAATGAAAAACTATTGAGAGAAGTTCTTTGTAAAATTATTTTGGAAAGATGCATTTTTAAAAAGAATGTAATTTTTATCATGTTAAAATCTCTAATAATGAATATATATCTTATTCAATGTCAACATTACTTTTTTTAATCGATAACAAATGAGTCTGAAATAATTTCTATTATTTTCAAATAAATTGTCATAAAAATCAATTTTAAAAATATCAAATCGAAATCACTTTTTTAAAAATCTTAAACAAATAGACCATTTATCACCATATTTAATCCAAATTCCACCAATTTAGAGCATACAAGTGAAACCCTATGTTCAAATGGTTGACTTTCTACAATTTTAAAATAAAATAAACTATGTAGCATAAAAGTTCTCAAAATAAATAAAAGAGATCAAATGAGAAATGACAATGAAAAGATGAAAGAGTTAACAAAGATTTTCTAAGTCAAGGTATGTGTCAAAATGTCAGACCAAGGTTTACTGGCTATAGAAGAGGTGACATGATTTGACCCAAATAAGAAAATTTGCCATTCAATTTGTACAACTTGTGCAACATTGGTGTTAACATTGATTTAATGTTTTAACAAACAAACTATCAAAAACATCAACAAAATGAATAGTTAATTGTGGATCTTGGACAAGTGATAAGACTAAACTTAAATATAAAAACAAAAATTTCAAGGATGGATGGTTTGTTTGACGTTCAAGTTTACCATTTTCATGATCAAATGATTATGCCCATAATTTATATTGATACAATGGGATAGAGGAGTACGTGTGCATTAAATGACTGAAATCGTAATATGCAAGAACATAATTTTGCAGAAAAGTAAATGATATTTAAGGACAATGAATGAAATTAAAGTGAAAAAGACGTAAAGTGCTCAAATATTAAAGTACATAAACTTATAGTGCAAGGAATGTGAACAACATGAAAATAAATTTATGAAAAAGTAAATAACATTGAATCAACATGGTCGAAAGTAAAATAATACACTTAAGATTCGAGTAAAATTCGACAATCATTTTGGTAGATTTGAATTTTATGGAAAAATAAGTGGTCTTTATTACAAAGCCATCAATGACTATTTATAGAAAATGCATCGTTGTAGCTAATGGTTTCATGTCGTCCACGTAACTGAAGGTTGAAAAACACAAGAAGGGGGGGGGGGGGG
>JBBPBS010001102.1:12477566-12505661 GCA_037974835.1 Cicer judaicum | reverse complement strand
GGGGGGGTGTCTGAATTGTGTTCTATAGTTCAAAAAATTTCTTTGATAAACTTGGTAATTAAAAGCTCATAATAAATAAATAGAGGAAGGAAGTAAATCACACAATGATTTATATGGATTCATTCACACCGGTAGCTATGTCCAGACCCTTTACCCATAAGGATTTTCTCCAATAATTCAAATCGAATTACAACATTTGATCTTAACCTGTTAAGTCTTTTTAACTTTTAGTTTGCACTTATAAACTTTTGAGAAAAAACAACCAGCGCCAGACTAGTTACAAATGAACGGGTTTAGGTTTTTTTCGACAAATCTCTCTCATAAGAGGTTGATTAAAATGTAACTTTTTCAGATTTTGTTTCTCAACACTTAGATAGAATTTGAATAATTCGAAGTTGTTGTGATGGGTGTAGTTGTTATGAAATTATTGTGCGTTGCTATTATCTCTGGTAAAGAAACATGTTCTTTTATAAAATTATTCACGGTAAGGTCTGTGTCCTTAAGGGTAAGGCATGTGTAATTCATTTCAGAGATACAACCTATATTTTTTTGGGTTTCAACAATTAAACCATTGAAGATAAATTTATCCGTTGAGCTCAGAACTGAATCTCATAAATCACTTCTCGTAACTTAAATGAAACTAGAGGAAGCAGAGGGTACAAGACCAAAGATAGAACAATCAGAGCATAAACTATTAGAGCAAGCATGGTTGTGGGTGTTTATTAGACGATGCGCACAACTTCACTTCTTAGAGGATTAACTGCCATAAGATCCTTTACTCTTGCCAAAATATTGACTTTGTCAGATGTGTTGGCTTTCTTCAGAGACAGACGAAGTTAGATGCTTGTTGCATTCATTAGAGGCAACCAACTCAGATGCTTAGTTGCTTCTTATTAGGCAATTGAAGTAGAACATTCTTTTACACCATCAAAGGTAGTCATAGCTCTAGACTTGGAAATGTAGAGCAATGAAGCAGAGTCTTGATGTTCCTTTATATTGATTTGATAATTAGAGGATATATCATAATATCCTACATAATACATTTGGTCTTGAAATTGCACACTTATTTGAAACATTAGTGCTTTAAATTGTTCCCACAAAATACCTTTTGTTATTATTAAAACAAGATAAAGAATAGTTCTTCAACACATCTTGGTTATTCAATGTCATGATTTGCTACTTAAAGTGAAATTTTTTCATAAGTGTTTTATTTTTCACTAAGTCACATTCGATAGGGAGTAATTGTTTGCGCCTTTGGAACCCAATACTTGTAGGGATTACTTCCACTCTTTTCATTACCACATGACTTTGCATGTTAGGTTTCCATATCTTATTTACTTATTATATTCTCAACAAACTCTAAACATCTATCTTGCACCATTGAAACTCCTCGAATGAAATGCTAGAAAAATCATCGCTGAGGAGTGAAAGCCCAATTATCATCCCATTTATAGATGAAGAATGAGAACATTCACATGCTCTTTTGGGTCCAATGTTTCATTCAATGTTTTCCCCAAAATTCCTTAAGGTTTTGTTTCCCAACGCTATAGGCGAGAACATTTTAGCTTCATCTACTAACTATCATGTTGCTCCTTTTAGGAAAAAATGTGTTCCTTTAGGATGTCTCTATCTAAACTATATAATGGGTACTTAGAATGGTTAAAAAGGGTTCACAACTCCAAAGGCGAGCTTTGGAAAGAATTAGGTATTTTCCTATAAGATTTTTAAGATTAAGAAACGTCTCATAGATGCATATTTTAGAACTTCCACTTTTCTTATGGCATGATGGCTTCTACCCAGTTTGACCTTTCTGCATCTTTTGAGATATTTGTAAACTTACATTGTCGAATCCACCATGGCTGCAGATTTCATTGCCCTAGCTGCATGTAGTAAAGAGGCATAATGATTAAGAAATTTGTTGTATGAGATACCAATTTGACCAAAGCTAATGACATCATTATCCATACATTGTGATTGTCAATCCACACTATCCAAAGCATATAGCCAATTATATAATAGAAAATCTAGACATATTGGTTTAAGACATAGCTATGTAAAAGATTTAATTTTAAATGGAGTAATATCCATAGTGTTTGTATGAACTGAAAAGAATCTTGCAGATCCTTTGATGATGGGCTTGACAAGGGACACAATGTTGAAGATATCATTGGGGATGTGACTCAAGCCCATATCTAATTAATCATCAATGATGGAAAATTGGCTCACACTTGAGTAACATCAAGTCTTAAGTTCAATGATAAAAGTACATTATTAGAGTGATTTCAAGTACTTGGATATAGATACATCCCAATGTTTGAAAGTACTTTGACCATAAGTATAAAGTTGGAAGGTTGAGTTTTACTCTTAACTCTTAATAGACATATAACATGCATTTGCTTAAATGCATATTAAGAGTGTATTACTGATATAGTCTACCTATGTGAGGATTAAGTGAGGTCGCTTCAAAGAATTAAAGGGTTTGACTCTTATCTTATCAAAAGGGTACATGACACAAGACCTTGTCGCGGCCTAAAATTTCGAGTTTTTCTCGAATTCAATGGAGTCGCCACCAAAATTTATTTTAAATTAGGGAAAATATTGGGAAACCCTTAAAATTAAAAAAAAATGGTCTTTGATACCAGATTTTGAGTTCGGGAGTCGATTATGTGTAGAGAAGGTATTAACACCCTACGACATCCGCTAAAAAACGGTTACCTATAATTAATTGTGCAAAATTATATCAACTTAACTATATTTGTTTCTCTTTATTATTAAATATGGATATAAAATTATTTTTTATAAATATGATTTTCTTGAAATAAAAGCGTGTTAAAAAAGAGTAAAAAAAAAGTTTTTATTATTGTGCTTGACAAGAGTGTGATCTTGCTCCTACGTATCTCCCGGTGCGATGGAGAAATCAAAGCTACGTAGTTCTTGGTAGAAAATATGGATTTGTTGATTGCTTTTAAATAAATTGTATTTTGTTATTTTAAAAAAAAGTTAATGTTGACAAACATAACGAAAATTTGCTTGATTTGAATAATTATTTTAAAATATGAATTTTAAGACGATCGAATTGTACAACTCGTGTCTCAAAACTCAAGGAGTAAGAAGATGTCCCATCTAATTTAATCCTCTTAAGAATATTTTATTTTATTTTTAAATTAAGTTTCAAAACTAACAAAATAGTATAATTTATATTACGTAACTCTGGGATTAAAATATCATTTTTAAATTAACTTTAAATAATTTTTATGATTAACTTGTTTATGATTTTTTTAGTTTATTAATTTATTTGTGATTATGAGATTTAGAACCATCAAATTGTCACAATTTGTGTTCTAATAACTCAAAGATTAAAAAGATGTCACATCTAATTAGCCTTACCATATTTGACTATATTTTTATTTTTGCCTTTTTGTTTAAAATAATAATAATAATAATAATAATAATAATAATAATAACTGATGTTAACAATTAAATAAATTTAAATAAATCTACGAAATAAAATTCAATAATAAACACATATAAAATAAACAGTACAAAAAAGTATGGACTTGTATAGTTATTTATTAAATAAATAGTAAAAAAACACTTTAATAATACAAAAAACTATATACAAGTTATGAGCTCTTTTAAATACTTTTAGTGAAATACATGATAAAGAAAACATAACTCATTTAATATTAAATAGTATTTCAATTAGATATGGTAGAAAAAACAATATATTTGAACTTTTCCAAACACAATCCAAATAAAACAAATTTGAACTTTTCAAACACAATCCAAATCATCTCATACAAAAATAGTATACAAAATATCTCAGCCAAAATATCATTCATATACAAACAAGATTTCATCTTTCAATTAAATAATATCTAGATTCAAGATATAAAGTTTGAAAAGCAAAGGAAATACATACCTATTCAAAGATGGAAGACAGACGGTGGTGCAATATTGAAGACAGAGGCGGTAGTGGTGCACGGTTGTATGAATTTGGAATGGCGATGAAACACTATATTTCTCTCTATTTCTCTCTATTTTCTCTAGTTTTCTTAATACTCCAAATTGCTCTCCCTTCTCTTTGATTTTTTTGATCCCAATTTATAGCCTAAATGAGTGAATATTTATGTTCATTAGACAAAATCGAGCTCTAGATCTTGTATTGTTTCGCACTAATTTTAGCTGGATTTTACATTGTTTTTGTAACAATTTTTAAGCAAAGTATAATTAAGGAAATAATTTTTCTCTACCTCTTCTTTCCGTTGGTTTATAGGATGTTTATGGAAGGATGTTATAAAATGAAGAAAATAAAAGAATGTACATTGAAAAGTGAAACAAATGCAAAGAAAATAAAAATGTGTGTTGATTTTGCCAAGGAAGTTGTACTAGTGTTTGAGTGGTTGGATTGAGTGTTTGAGGAGTCTTGTTAACAAAAAAAAGCAAAGCAAGAGAAACCTTGTTGTAGGCTAGTTGGCTTCATGGACATATAAAAAATAAAATAGTAAAATAATGAAATAATAATAAAAACAATTAAATAGAATAAATAAATTGACAAATCAAATTAATAAAATAAAATAGAATTGTGAAGAAAAAAAAATGAATGAAAATTATTTCGTTGTAATTCACAATTTCCTTTTTATTTTATTTTATTTTTAATACATACTCAGATTTGAATTGTAAAATGATGATGTTTAGTTTTTTTTTTTTTAAATGATTGTAAAATATTTATTAAACATATTATTATATGTTATTCTTATTATTATTCAAAAATGATTTTTAATTATTCGGACAAAATTGAGGTATTACAGACCTTATCAAATATATCATATGTAATTTTTTTTCCAATAGTACTGAGATTTCATGTTTAAGTTGTGCACACTTGTTCTAATGAATATTTGGTTCAATGCTTGTCTAGCAATCTATTCAGGATAAGTGAAACCCATAGCTTATTAAGTAGAGGTTCCAATCGTAAGATACCATTATCTAAAACAATGATATTTCCAAAATTATAGGACTAAGTATATTTTGAAAATGGTGGGGGGTTGTAAGATATTTCTAAAATATTTGTGAAAATATGTATATATAATTCGTTTTATTTGTTGTGATTTAGTTATTGGTTTAGTGGTTGTGTTCTAGATGTGAAATAGAAATTCCCCAAGCTCTATCCTTGTGTGTGCTTCGTTTTTACATAATTTTTTTTGAAAAGGCGCAACTGTTGAATAAAATAAAATGGCACATCCGATGGATTCAAACCCAGGTCGTGCACAAAAACAGACTTGAACCACCTGACCAATGCAACATTTTAGTAAATTACTAAACATTATATGCATATATCCTTTAGCAAAACAAAATGATAGAACAAAAAATTGTACCTCTTTCTCAAGTAACATTATTTTTCTATAAATAGTGTCACTTTGGACAAAATAAAAACACGAAAATTTGGAGACTGGCATATACTTTTCTCATCCATTCTTATATTCTAATTCATCTTATTCTTCTCTAATGCATGAGTGAAAGATATGAAACATTCTATTGAAAGATACTTTTGGTGTGATAGTGAAAATCATATCAAGGTTTTTCAAAATACCCTGAAGGGAATTCATTGGTTATCTCATTTGCATCCGATTGGAGGGGGTGAATCGAACCTAAAAACAAGTGTAACAACATGGTTTGGAATTTGCTACATATAATCTTCATCAACAACTTCACTATTAAAGTCTTGCAACAATTGTCAGTAATGCAAATCCAACAGTCTTAAGCCATCATGGGAAGTTATTGACCCCTT
This sequence comes from Cicer judaicum, assembly GCA_037974835.1. Taxonomy (NCBI): domain Eukaryota; kingdom Viridiplantae; phylum Streptophyta; class Magnoliopsida; order Fabales; family Fabaceae; genus Cicer; species Cicer judaicum. The sequence goes on along the minus strand of JBBPBS010001102.1, from coordinate 12,499,873 downwards.
CATTAAACAAACCCTTATGTTACCTGTTTTAACTCTATTGTCTTCATAAATCCCACTTAGTATAGAGGAACACGATCACATAGTGTGAGTCTTTACTCTGGTGACCATGTTAGTGACTTTCTTTCGCTAGCTTCCATTTGTTTTTCTAGTAAGTTCGTCGATCCTAACATTAGGAAACAACCAGATCTCTTAGATCAGTTAACAAGTTTGTTGACAATTGATTTTGACAAACTTTTGGAAAGTCCTGATCTCATCAGTGAGCTTTTAGGTTGTGTACAATAATTGGAACATCTGAAGTCTTATCTTGATTCAATCAACAAGGGTAATTTCATTGTTGCCAATGTGATCATAACTAGCCTCAAAACACACATCCATTTTATCTATTATGTCAGGTCAAGTTACATTTTTATTGAAGTTGATCAACAAGAATTCTTTACTCGTATCAAAGAGCTTTACTTCGATACATATATTTAAATAATGTTAAGATAATGTGCAATTTCATTTTACTTAGCAATTGTCAAACATGTTTTATTCATTTTTTTTGAGATTATCAAACTGATTAGACCCTTACTAACCATGTCATTTACTTTTTAATTAACTTTAACGGTTTGGCCAATGAGAACTCGACGAGAAGAAGTGGTAACGTCCTCCTTTTGTAATATAAGTTATTGCATTAAACTTCTTCTTGTTCCTCACATTTTCACTAAATTTTTCCTTTCTTCATTTTTGTTTTCACCTCAAGAGAGTTGTCCATTTCATAATATATACTATTTCTTGAAGGAAATAAGTAAATCTTTAAGTTTAATTAAAAATAAATAAATATGTGCATCATAATTTTGTTCTTTATTTTAAAACATATAATATTTTTCTTCATTTTTTAAAGAAATTGAGATAACTATTATTATAATTTCTGTATAAGTCACTTCAAAATATAACGATAATAATTAGATATTTATTTTAATTCTTTTAACGTAAAATATAATACAAAAACATCACATGATTAGTTCGACATCTCAAATATGTTGGCACTTGAAGTCAATCAGTTATCATTTGCATGACTTTAAAATATTATTAAAAAAATCAAAATCAAAAGGAAAAATACAAGATGCTTGTGTGGACTATACTGAACCCCAAGATAATAATCCAAATTGATACAAATTACTGTCTTATTAAATTTTTTAATGTGCAACCCAAACGGATAAAACTAGGGTGAAGAAAAAAATTATAGTAACATCTACATAAATCAACAAAATATATATTTAAACATACCAATCCTATTTTTATTTAAAACATCTAAAATATTAGGAGGAAAAATTGGCAGAACTAAGTTGGTTTGAAGAACTTTGACTATACTTGTTTTTATGATAACCAAATCAGTTTATAGGAACAGTTTAAAGCACTAATGTTTTGATTAAGTGTGCAGTTCACATATCAAGTGAATTTTGTAGGATCTTATGCTATATCCTCTAGTGATTGGACTAAGATAAAGGAACACCAAGACTCCACCTCTATTTTTATTCTAAGTCTGATGAACGCACTTTGGTACGTGCCTCTAGTGACTATGGTGATGCAAGTGACACTTTGTTTCGGTTGACTCTGATAATTCAAGCAACATCTTGCTTTTGGTGACTTTGAAAATGCAAGATATGTTATGTTTTAGTTGCCTCTGATGAATGCAACTATGCTCTAATGCATTTGCCTTTGATGACTACAAGAAGCATCTGTTTGTCTACCTCTAATGAATGCAGCAAACGACTGTTGTTCTGCCTCTAATAATCTTGACAAGTAGGTGATTGTCTCCACCGATGGCAATCACATCAAGTATCTGATCGTCTAACTCTGATTGATAATATATGCTATGAAGAAAGTCAAGACTATGAAGAAAGTCAATGCTATGAAGAACACCAATGTTCTGATGAAAGTCAATATTTTGAAGAAAGTCAATGCTTGTATGAAAGTCAATGATATGATGATAGTTAATGCTATGAAGAAGACAAAGCTTTGTGCATCCTCTAATAATCACTATGAATATGTCTAAAGGTCTACGAGATATGCTCTAATTATCGTATCCTTTTCTTACTCTATTTCCATACAAGATACATTGAGTAATTTCGAAATTCATTTTGAAATGTTGTTAATGGCAAATAAAGCTAAAACGATTTGGTTCAAAACTTCAAGATATATGTTGATTTTGTGCAATCAGGACAAATGCCAAAAACCCTAAAAATGCTTATAAAAGTACTGGCTCTATATCATTTGTTTTATCTAAGTGTTGAAAAAGAGATTATGAGATTACTTTGTAAACAACCTCTTGAGAGGGTTTTTCAAGAAACCTAAACCTATCCCTTTGTAACCAAATCTAGTTTTGGCTGTCTTTCTCAACAACTTGACGATAATAAGCTAACAAGTTGAGAAGACTTGATTTAACTTGTAACCTAGCCCAATAGTTGATGTATTTCCTTTGTAGTTTGACGGTACTAAGCTATAAGGTTGAGAAGATTGAATACAATCAGGTTGACTAATAGGTGTTCAATGTAAGTTTGATTCAGTGGGGAATTGGTGGATTAAATTCTTTAGGTTGAAAGGACTGAACGTAGCTACCGTGTTGGTAGTGAATCAAGATAAAATGGTTGTGTCTTTCTACTATGTTTTTATTTATTTGTTTTGTTTTTTTTTACTTTAGTTTAGCCACGTGAAATATATTTTAAAAAGAAACACAACTCAAACCCCCTTTTCTTGTGTTTCTCATTCTACAAAAGTAGGCCACTAATGGTTGTTAGCATTGTGAAGTCCCAAATTAGAAATCACATAATCACATTGATTTTCTAAAAATTTCAAAGATAATAAATCTCATCCTTTTACCCAACTCAAGGCAATTAAGTCATTTATTTACAATAAACCAAATAACAAGGCTTTGATTCCTGAAAACAAGATTTTTCAATTAAGATTCAAATTCAATCCATAAAGAATGTTACCCATAATCCTAGTAAGCTCAAAATGCACTTAGCTGTAATCTCCAAATTCACTACAAAACAACTCCAAGCAGTAGTATATTTGTCCTTAAATAAACCTCCACAAGTAGTAGGACCAAGGTAGCTAGAAGTAGCACCATCACTTTAACATTAATCTAACAAGCTTTGCACGATGCCAAAATACTTTCCTGATGTTAGGAGCCTTGGGAATTAGTTCTAACTTGGAAGGACTTGAGTATTTGAAGTTCCTGCATAAATTTGGAGAATGTGCTAAAAGTATGATTTCCAATTAAAGAGACATTGACAATAATTTGGTTGATGGCAATGTGAAAAGCAAAACTCTTGTCATCAAAGAGGACTTGGTTTATGCAATACCAAATAGTGCCAATAGTAAAAATGGTATTGGCCAAAATAACATCTTTGCACTAAAGAGACTAATCTTTGTCACAAATAACAAGAAGTTGTTGAACCGAACTAGTATCAATTTGTGAGTGAAGAATAAAGCTTAGACAATTCCATATCCTAGTAGCAAATGAGTAGTATAGAAAAAGATGAGTGTTGATCTACATTGCACACTAACAAAGCTTTCACCTAGAGACAATTTGACAACCATGAGAAATTAAATTATCATCACTAGACATCTTGTTATGTCAAAATATCCAAAATTTAAGAGACTTGGAAGAAGGAATGCTATTATGTCAAATGGATTTGATCCAAGGACTTTGTTGGCCCAAATGCTTGAAAAATAAATAAGCTTCTTTAAAACTTAAAACGCTAGAATCATTTACTTTCCACACAAGATGATCCTCTCATGAAAATTAGAAATAGTAGCCTTGGACAACAAGGAAGCCAAGTGAGAATAATTGTGTAATATTATCGAATTGTTATCATGAATGAAATGATTGACAATGACATGAAGATCACACTTCTTGTCCTCATCAATATTAAGAATGGAAATCAAAGAATCATCCTATAAAGTAACTACCCAAAAGTTAATATTGTCATCATTGTTGAGTTCTCATTTGTTATTTTCATATATAGCCCTTAGTTTAGCTTTGAGTGCATTCCAAATAGAGAAATCAATATGTTATAATACATTCATGCCTTCTAAAGAATGATCCTCTAAGAAGAATATTTCAATACTAACTAAAATATTTATTATAAAATAAAATTTTAGTAATTAAAATATTCATTTCTTTTAAAAAAATAGAGACTCTAACATAAGAGTGTTCACATACAAATCGATAAAAAAAAATTGCAAACCGATCTAAAAATCTAAAAACCCCACAAAACCGAATATTTTTATGTCATTTTGTGAAAACCGCACATTTCGAATTAAATAATTTCAGATTTATTTTTCAAAATCGAACCAAACTTCGATTATAAATGTGATCACTATTAGTTTAAGTTTATATAATATTTAAATAATACTTAATGTGAACCAAACTTCTAATAATACTTATTAATTTAATTTAATCTATATTAAATGTGAACCAAACTTCTAATAATACTTATTAATTTAATTTAATCTATTTTGTTGCTATTTCATCTATTTTAATTATAATTTATAAATGTGATCAGTGGTATTCTATAATGTTATTAGATATATTATTTGTTATATTTAATATCAAACCTATTATTTTACTGTATTTTTACAATAGTAATATTCATTATTTACTATTGTAATTTAGATATAAAAAAACTGATAAATTAAACCGTTTAAAATTGAATGAGATCTTATTTTTTTTAGCAACTTATCATCCAAAAAAATCGAACCATGTATACTTTAACATTTGAATCAGATGTACTTTTTATCTCAACGGCAAACACCACCGTTCCAATTTCCTCATTCGCCGCCCTCGTGTGCCCGTAGTAATGCGCCGCCCCCATAATGAAACCAACTCTCTTTGACACTCTTAAATGCAACTATTTTGTGACTCCAAGAAATGTGACATTGAAAGTCACCATTGGCCAATAAATTGATTGCCATTATAAACTCATTGAACAAACTTATTTTAGAACGTACATCAGCATTAATGACATTAAAAAATTATAATAGGATAACATTTTTTCATTGTACCAAAAAATAATATTCCCTTCTTCTTTTTCTTTTTTTTTTTTTTTTTTTAACTTTGGATCTGCTCAATTGTTTGATAGTTCATTAATGAAAGATAAAAAAGTAAAGAGGTAAATTTAAGATCTAATTACTAAATTATTTTTCTTTTTTTCCTTAATATTTGAGGTATCATAATTGCTAATGTTAAAAAATTTAATTAGTGCAATTAATATATATGTTTTGTGTATAGTTGTTATTGAATTGCTTATTGTATATAGATGTATGTAATTTTAACTTTTCAAATTTCAAGATATATTAGTAGAGTATTAATAGAAATAGATTTGAATAAAGAATAATAAATTCATAGACATATAAATTGGTAGACAAATAAAATTTAAGTAAAATATATCAATTTACGCATACTAAAAAAACAAATTATCACATTTCATTTATATAATTCTAATAAAAATTAAATTTATTTCATAAATTACCCTTCGTGTATAATATAAAAGATTACTGAAAATAGAAAAATGATTACATTTGTGTAAAATTAAGAAGTATTTTACATTAATTAAATCTAGAGTGCGCTCAGGTGTTTATAATATTTGTTCTAGTGATTGTTCTCATACACTATTTACTGTAGTTAATTCATTTGCTTTTTGTCTTTGTCTTTTTTAATTCTCTTTTTCACATATTTTTCTTTATCTCTTATTTCCGTTTTTCATCTTTTTATTTATAAAGAATTATAACAATTAATGCACCACATAATGAGTTTCTTTTTCTAATAATAAGGACCAAAACATACAACAAATTTTTGTTTTGTTATAATATGGATCAGCGGTAGTATTACTTGTCACAAACTTTTTTATTAAATCTGACGTACATTGTTTACAAGTTTGTTTCACTAGCTATATTTAAAAGTTTGGGCTTTGGAGAAAAATGGAGGAGAAGACTTCTTTTTCATTTTTAAATTAAAGTAATATATAAGACTGTCAAGTCTTAGTTTAATAACTCTTCGTCGTGAAAAGAAGGGATGTTAATGGAATTCGCACTTTAGGGTACTTATCCGAAATCATTTGATTTGGATAGAAAAATCTCGCTTTAACTAGGTGCGGATGCAATGTGAATTTTCTTCGAAATTAAAATTCAGGAGAGGAGATAGGTTGGGGTGGTGATATTCACCCCGCCATACAAGTAATATTATTACAATTTTTAAATTTATATACATATACATATTGAATATACTTATTTTTTTTTAAATTAAAAATTATAATCTTATCTGTTTAGAAACTATTTTTTAATTTTATTATTGTTTATTAATAATAATTATAAATATGATTTTTAAATATATATATATATATATATATATATATTTATATATAAGTGGATGTAGGTACGGATGGGGATGATGACTTCAATTTTATACTCATTATGAAACAAGAGCAAGTGTGAATTTTTTCCTATTAGCCGGATGTGGGGATGGAGGAGCCAAAATCCATTTCTGCCCCGTTGCCATGTCTAATAAGAAGTCTTAAACCTTGTCGTAATTTATTTGTCGCTTCTGACCGTATACCACCCATCTTAAAAATCGGACCGACAAGTTCTATTAATTCAATTAGGAATCAGACTCAAGTCCGATTCGGCCAATATTAGAAAATTGTTGGTCAGTAAAAATAGAGAGGTAATCAGTAAAATCAAGTCGAATCCAATTAGACCGTACTGATCATTAAACTGGACTCGGTTTTGGTAAACCGTCCAATTTTTTAAAACACCAAGATTTAGTATTTTTTTTTAAAAAAAAAATCAGTTTTTTAAATTTAAAATAAATAACGATTTTTTTTTCTAGGTTTAACATTAACAAAAGAAAAACCTTTATTTCACTTAAATCTTCATTCAACTTACTTCGCACGATGCGTGGTTGTACAATTGTTTCATATGAGTTTTGATATTTGAATTTATATTATAAATATTTATTTTTATTGTGAATTTTAATATATTTATTATAGATATTAAATACTTGTTATAAATTTTTTGAATTTTAACTTGATAAGTTATGAAGTTACGAATGTTTTACTATATTTCAGATATTATTTTTATTAGTTTATTTATTAAACGGTTCATTAATCATGTTTAATTATAGTTCAACCGATTGAACCATAATTTAGAGGACTCGTCGGTTCGCCCTCTTGTCTGATTTTTTAAACATTGTTTACAATATTGTAGTTTATGAAGGGAATGGATAATCTGAGTTTGGAGGATGACGAAGAGGAGATACAACTCACTTCTGATCCCATTGACAAGAAATATGAACCTGTCAATTTTGCATTGTGCCTAGTTGGTCGTTTTCTCACCAACAGGCCTATATGTGTCCAATGACGAAAGAGAAAATGGTAGGGATATGATCCAGGAGTGTTCTTATATCACTTCTACTACCACCTTGATGTCCATAAGTTGCTGAAAAGGTTCTTGGTTTTTTGTTAGACACATGCAAGTAGAATGAGAAATAAAATAAAAAAACGTTTAAATGGTGTTTTATTTTAAAAATGTTTTTAGGAAGATTAAAACATAGTGATAAAATAAAGTAGATATCACAAAATAACATAAGTTAATTTATCCTAATTCACTTACTATTTATTTGTAAACCTGATTATGTTCAAATATTCTCAATCTTCTAATTTAGTATAATCAAGTTCTTAAAGGATGCAACCACTTCAAATTGAATATCTTTATGGAATTTTTTTTTTGATAACTCTCATAAACGTGACGATCGAGATAAACATGTGTTACATGGTAGCACCCATCATTTGGAGTGCTACTTCAAAGTCACCTAGGAATCCCCCACCCGAATACTGACAAGGTCTAACAATTTTGCCTTAAGGCTCAACAGTAGTTCGCCATGATCAGACTCAATCAGTTGTACTTTCCCAAAATAACTAAGCTTGTTAGACCCTACCTAAACGATTGACAAAATATTTTCTACTTCAAATATTTTCAACATCTATTTTTCCCCCTCGTTAACCTAGACTACTCCATTAAGAGTATCACATCTTCACTACAAGTTGGAATCATCACTATTTCATTAGTTATACGGTTATTTCAATATTCTCTTCACATATCTATAACATCATTATCATAAAATTATACATCATTATCATGATGTAAACTCATCAAAAATTTATAATATCACCATCATTAATCATACATCAATATCATCATCTTCTAAACTTATCGCAAATTTGTAACATCATTACCATCAATCATACATCGTTATTACCACATAAGCTTATCACAAATTTATAACATCATTATCATCAACCATACATCATCATCACCACATAAGCTTATCACAAATTTATAACATCACATAAGATTATCTATTCAAACATATGCACAAAATTCATTTGATAGCCAATATCATAATAATATCAAATATCACACATTCAATGAAATTAAATCAAGACTAAATACCACTTGTGGTCCCTTAACTTAATTTCAGTTAACGTTTTAGTCATTTATCTTTTTTTTTTCTTCCTAATTTAGTTCTTTATTTTAATTTTAAGTGACAATTTGATCTTTTATGTTTTAAAATATCAACAATGTTATCCTTTCTTTTTTTGAAAAATTTCAAAATTTCATAAAAAATTTCAAATAAAACCCATAAAATTAATTATCATCCTCAATATAATGCAATTTCATCAAATTCATAACTTAAATCTTTAAATAAACTCATATTTTCATCCCTAATAGCATCAAATAAAAAAAATGAAAATATGAGTTACGAATTTGATGAAATTTGTATTATATTAAAGAAAATAATTAATTTTATCGTTTTTGTTTGAAAATTTTGATGAGTTTTTTGAATTTTTGTAAAAAAAAAAAAAGGATAACATTGTTGACATTTTAAAACATTAAAGATCAAATTGTCACTTAAAATTAAAATAAAGGACCAAACCGAAAAATAAAAAAGATAAAGAATTAAAACGTTAACTGAAATTAAGTTAAGGCACTACAAGTGGTATTTAGCCTTAAATCAATTAACATCTTATAAATATTTATATTCCACATTTTAACCTCACAAATTCCATAGTTGCACATTAATTAATTTATCACTAAAAGGGCTACTTCCATATATAGCAAGTCTCAGATGAATCTTTGGAAAATATGATTTTTGTGTTCATCTCATAACATATTATACTCATGAATTCAAAAGTTCTCTCACCCCTTACCTTATTTTGACAATTTCATATGCAAATACGAGTCTACAAGCAAAACATCATTGTTCTTTGACTCATTTTCCTTTGATCGATCTAACTCGATAGTTTATGGATAAACGTAAAAAATAAATGTTATATTTTAAAAAAATTATAAATAAATATCAAAAAACATATTTTTAATATCAATGACCATTATTTTTAAAATAATTACATTTGTGTTATTTTCATTTGTGTTTCGTGGCATGAAACAAGGTCATATCTTGAAACAATAACAATAACATGAATATCTAGGGAAGTATCGCAACCTGTGGAATGATCACAGGAAACTACAATGGTGCTAACGGAGCAACCACTGGTAGTTCTAGATGAACACCACTAGAGGGAGATGAGTCTTCACATGATGAACCTTCTAAGGTGGTTGTCAATAACTTTCTAGACATATTTCTCAGAGCTTTTTGAAGCTTCAAACCCATATAGAGAAGATCTCAACTGATTATCAAAAAACAACAAAATTATGAAAGGCCAAATGCATTATGTGTTCCATGTTGTCCCTTATCCAGTTGGTGAAAAATGATAATATTTTGTTCTACTGATTTGAAGCGTTATTAGGGTCCAAAATATGAGCATTCCTATTGCCAATTAAGGTGATTTCAGCAATGAGAGAGGAAATGAACGAATCAAGGTTTGGGAAGCTAGAGGGAATGATATGTGTGAAAGGAGCTAAGTCTAGAAAGATGAAGGTGACAAGTGTCAGAGTGAAATGAAGGTGAGGTAGGAGTAGAGGAGTTATCTAAAGATGTTTTAGAAACTAAGGCAATAACTACTTAAGCTGCTATCTTAGCTACTTGGTGCATATGATTCCTAAACGTAGGTGATGTAGGGTTAGTGGCAGGTGTGGAGAGGTTAGGTGTAAGTGGATTGGTATAACAGGAAGGTGTTTATGACAGATTAGTGTGAGTAATTGGGGTTGTAGTTTGAGTATTAAGAGGGGAGAAGAGTCAATGACGATTGCAACTATGGCCTCAAACATCTATCGTATTCAAAAGTGATAGAGCGGCGGACACGGGGGTTGTGTTGTTGTTGTGGGGGAAAAAATACCATCCTTTTCACTAATGTGCTGAAAAGCAGCTCCGATTGGTGATTTTGGGAGACGACGAGACGGTTAATGAAGAATATGAGGTTATTTCGATAGAAGTTGTAGACGATGAGGATGAAGTTCTTGATTACAATTCCATGGGATTGTTTGATATTATTGAAGCAAAGAAAAAATTAGATAATACTCCTCCAACCACTTTGCGCCTTGAGGGAAGTCTAAAGGGGGTTTCCATCGTGGTTTTAATCGATAGTGGCGTCAGTCAGAATTTCGTTTCACCCTGTGTTGCTACTGCATTGGGATTAATAGTGGAACAAGGAAGATCGATGGGAGTAATGTTGGGAGAAGGCCACCGTGTGTCCACTAGTGGGATATGTAGAAAATTGCAAGTATAATTAGATCATTTCACCACTAATGTTGATGCTTTTGTTTTGGAATTAAGTGATTTGAATATGAGTTTGGGGGTGGCTTGGTTGCAAATATTTGGGAAGGTGACCTTTGATTAGGAGAAAATGACCATCAACTTTCAATGGGAAGGGAAAATGGTGGAACTACATGGTGAGTTCTTTGCCACAAAAGACTTGGTTAATTCTAAGACACTTTAAGCACAAAGTGAAACACTGTATAGTTTATTGGAAGAAGAATTGGGTTAGAATTCAAGTGAAGAATTACAGGAGCTAACTCAAGACCAGCAACAAGAACTTCAAGAGTTGTTGGAGAATTTTAAGGAAGTTTTTAAAGAGAATACAAGGTTGCCTCTTAGACGAGATATAATTCATGCAATTTAATTGAAGAAAGATGCAGGTCATGTGACTGTTATGCCATATCATTATCCTCACCACCATTAGGAAGAGATCGAAAAACAAGTTCAAAGCATGTTGACCCAAGGTATAACTCAAAACAGCTCTAACACATTTTCTAGTCATTTCATCTTAGTTAAAAAGAAAGATGGGTCATGGAGGATGTATGTAGTTTATAATAAATTGAATAAGGTTACAATGTCAGATAAATATCCAATTCATGTAGTTAACGAATTATTGGATGAACTAGATGGAACCAAATATTTCTCAAAACTTGATTTGGAATTCGGTTATCACCAATTAAGGGTGATAGAAGGTGTTATGCGTAAGACGACATTTCAAACTCATGAAGGGTACTATGAGTTTTTAGTGATGTCGTTTTTAGTGATGTCGTTTTCAAGCCACACCTCTGTAAGTTTGTCTTGGTATTTTTTGATGATATCCTAGTATATAGTAAAGGATGAGAAGAACACCTAGCACATTTACATTAAGTGATGGAGATTTTACAATACCATTGTTTTGTCGTTAATAAAAAAAAAGTAAGTTTTCTAGTAGTAAAGTGGAATATTTGAGTCATGTTAGGGTGTGGGTGTGGTTGTGGATCCATCTAAGATTAATAACATTGTGGAGTGACCAACCTTTCATAATGTCAAAGGAGTGAGGGGATTTTTGGGGTTGACTGGTTATTACCGAAAATTCATTGTTGGCTATGGAAATATAGCTAAACCATTGACATAACTAACAAAGAAGGAATGATTTCCTTGGGGATTAAAAGAGTTGACGGCCTTTGAGAATCTTAAAAGGGTTATGGTGCAAGCCCAAGTTTTAACACTACTAGATTTTTCACAATCTTTTGAGATTGAATGCGATGCATCCGAAAAAGAAATAGGTGCAGTCTTAATGCAGAAAAAGAAACTTATAGCCTACTTCAGCAAAGCTTTTTCCAAGAATAATTTAAGCAACTTTGCGTATAAGAAATAATTGATGGCGTTGGTGTTGGCCATTCAACATTGGTGTCCATATTTGTTGGGAAGAAGATTTATGGAGTACTTCGAACAAAAGAGTTTACGACACTTGCTCGAACAACGCATCACTATGACTGATTAACATAATTGAATAGCAAAATTATTAGGCTATCACTTCAAAGTGGTGTACAAGCCAGGTCCATATAATATAGTTGTTGACGCTCTTTCAAGAATGCATGAGGAAACGGATTTGAAAGGGATAACTTATTTTTCCCATATGTATGCAAGAGCAACAAATTCAATAGGAAGTTATGAATGATCCCTAATTGCAAAAGGTGATAACAAACCTACAACAAGACCCTACATCCCGACCTGATTTCTAATTAATCAAAGGGAGACTTTTCTATCATAGCAGATTGGTGTTATCCTCAAATTCATGTTATATACCTTTATTGTTGAAATAATTTCATTCTTCTCCAACTGGTGGCCACTCAGGTTTTCTACGCATGTATTGAAGGATGTCATGAAATCTTTATTGGGTAGGAATGAGAAAGTCAGTTATGGAATTTGTGTAGAGTTGCGACGTGTGTCAACGTCAAAAGTACGTTGGGCCTCTCCTATCGATTTGTTACATCCCCTCTCAATTCCAGAGAAAATTTGGGATGACATTTCGATGGAATTTATCAATGGTCTCCCAATATCAAAATGGTTTAAAGTTATTTTTGTAGTGGCTAATAGACTATCCAAGTATGGATATTTTATTCCCTTAAAACATCCATACATTGCGAGGAAGATGGCATAAATCTTTATTAAAGAGGTGGTGCGTCTTCATGGGTTGCCACAATCCATTGTTTGTGATCGTGATCCATTTTTTGTGAGTCTATTTTGGAAAGAGTTATTTCGCTTACAAAGAACGGTGTTGAGGATGAGTTTGTCATATCATCAAGAGACGAATGGGCAAACGGAGGTGGTGAATCGGTGCTTAGAAGTATATCTTTATTGTTTTGCATCAGAGCAACTAAAGGAGTGGTCACAATGGATTCATTGGGTCGAATTATGGTATAACACCACATTCCATATGTCTACAGGAACTACACCATTTGAGGCAGTATATGAAAGAAAACTACTCATTGTGGTTAGATATTTACAAGGAGAAATGAAAGTAGAAGTGGTAGCAGCTGAATTGGTTGATCGTGATGAGGCCTTACGTCAACTTAAGTATCATTTGAACAGGGCCCAAGAACAGATGAAGAGGTATCCAGATAAGAAAAGAAAAACATGTTCATTTGAAGTGGGTGAGTGGGTATTTTTGAAGCTCCGGCCCCATAGACAACAAATAGTGACTAGAAGGATTAATCAAAAATTGGCTCCACGGTACTTTAGACCATTTCCTATCCTAAAGAAAATAAGGGCATTATCTTATAAGTTGAAGTTGCCTAAAGGAATTGGAATGCATTCAATGTTTCACATCTCACAACTCAAGAAAGCTATCGGAGACTATTCTATTGAGTTAAGACCATTTAGTACATGTTCCTTGTTTGAATGTGATGGTGCAAACACGAGAATCGGGATTGAATTGTGTTTGTCTAAGTTGAATTCTTTTTAATTATTTATTCAAGGAACAATCCAGGTTTGGTGATTTTAACTAAAATAGAGGCAAGAGCAATCAAGCTTAAGTAATTAGAGGCAATAGTAAAGTAAAGAGTGCAGAAGTAAAGTGACATAAGTAGATTCATAAAATGAAATATAGGATTTTTTATGATGGAATGTTTTTTCTATAGGTGTGACTTGGTTAGATAATAATATTTTTACACATAAGTTAATGGAGACCAATATTCTATTGATCCCAACAAAAGATAATTGTGCATCAATGCACGATCTTCGTCGTATTTCAATATGTAATGTGCTTTATAAAACCATTTCTAAAGTACTAGCTAATTGATTGAGATATTTCCTTATGCCGTGTATTTTTGAAGAGCAATCGAAGTTTGTGGCAAATAGATATATTCTTAATAATGTTATTGTAACTTTTGAAATATTGCATCATATGAAATCTAAAACTTGTGACAAGGTGGCTTTAAAGATTGACACTAGTGAGGCCTATGATAGAGTGAAATGGCAATATGTGAAAAAGATGATGCGAATATTGGGGTTTCATGAGAAGTGAATTGGATGGGCGAGAATGTCTATAGATGCACTATCAAATCCAAATGAATGGTAAAGAAAGGGGCATGGTCACTCCCAATAGAGGATTGAAGTAGGGTGACCCTTTAATGCCTTATCTCTTCATCATTTTTGCAAAAGGATTAACAATGTTTTTAAAGTAGTTGGAGGCGATGGGTGAAATCCATGGGATTAAATTGTGTCGAGGCTCTCCAATATTGACACACTTTTTGTTTGTTGACGACTACTTTCTCTTTTCTAGGGTCGATGATTGTGGAATTATGCATTTTCATAATGCTTTACGGATTTATGAGTAGATATATGATCAATATATTAACATAGAGAAAATATATATCTTTGTCAATAAAAACACTTCAGTGATTGTAAAAGATAGGGTGAAGACCATTTTTTAGGTGACGAAGGGTATTGGCCCTGAAAAGTAACTTGGCTTACCTTCAATGGTGGGCTAAAAAAGAACATCGTCTTTAACTACCTATGAGAGCGTGTTTGGAAGAGAGTTAGAGTTGGATCGAAAAACATCTTTTAGAATTGGGGGGCAAGGTGTTGCTTAAATCGATGGTTTAATCAATTTTGACCTATTGCATGAGTATCTTTATCCTCCCTACCACACTTGGGGAAGAGATTCATAAAATGATCAACTGTTTTTGGTGGGGCTCATATAGATACAATGGTCGTGGTGGCAATTGGTTGAATTGGGGTCGGTTGGCCATGTGGAAGGAATACAAAGGTATGGAGTTTATACATATTTATGGCTTTAATAGGGATATGTTAGGAAAGTAGGGTTGGAAGCTTGCAACCAACCATGAAACTATAGTTGCATGTATTATCTGGAGAGGAATTTTTTAGAGGGTCGTCTAGGCCACAATCCAAGTTTCATATGGTGTAGTATCCACACTTCACATGTAGTAATCAAAGTAGGCATGAGTGGGCATGTGGTGGATGGTAACAAAATAAATGTGTGGTGTGAACCATAGATATGTAACATGCCACACTACGAAATGGGTGGTGATAACAACTTTGTATAGAATTATAATAAAAAGGAAAATATTATGTTAAGTCAACATATTATTATATAATAGGAGGCCTAATTAATAATAATGAGTTGTAAGTCTCTAGCAACAAGAAATGTCTATGGAAACTACAAGTCTTAAACAAAGTTAAATTGTTCTTATTGAAGGTGCGGGAAAATACAAGAAATGAGAGTATGAATTGTGTTTATCATTTAAACAAAAAACTATTTGCTTTTCTTATAATAAATGTTCTTTATCAAAACATTCAACTTACTATTGAAAGAGGTTCAACAAGAATAAAGTGAATTATAAAGAACTAAAAAACGATAGTTAAAAGAGAATAAAGAGACACAAATATTTTTTATAGCAGTTCACAACAAACTATTACTACATCTAATCCTCCCATTACAGAGAGATTTTGCCTCAATAAAGTCAAGGGCTTAAACCATTATTTTCTTTAAATAGTTGTTCAAGTATTTTTTTTACTTTGCCTCTTCAAGCTTTGAGTATATTTCGATAGCCTCTCCAGACTTTCGTTCCCATAACCATTCTTCAACATACTTGCATCTTTCCATTGAGGTTTATGACGGTCATTTTACCTTTTTAGGTACCTCTTTAAGAATGAGAGGGTTGTGCCACTATTAAACTAACTTACATCAGCTCTAGTTTTTGTCTAATATGACACAAAGAATGTTTCTAGGATTCTTACTCTTATGAAGATGATGCTACATATTAAACCCTATATTAGTTTAAGATTATGAAAACACTTTGACTGATTTACATCAATTCTAATAACTCTCTACTTAAAGGATTTCTTGTTCGTGCTTTTGAATGTGTTCTTAAATTTTTTAGAATTACACTTTTTGTTTAGTTCTTCTCTCTGATCACAATATTTTATTATTGAACCATTTCATCTTAAATACAAGGAAGAAGTGTTTGTTGAGATGTTTTTGTTGGAGGTCTTTTAGGGTATTACCTTTGTACTTTAGGATAGACATGTGTATTTTGTGGATTTCAACAATTGAACCATTGAAGATAAATATATTCATTAAGCTAAGAACTGAATCCCAGAAACCACTCCTTAAAATATGATCACAGAGGAATAGTGGGTATGGGATCAGAGGATAGAACAACTAGAGTATTGTCTTACAGAGCATAAGAGCAAGCATATTATTATAGGATACAAATTATCAGAGAAAATGGTATCTGGATGATTGTCAGAGGATGCGTACAAACAAAAGATTCATTGATAAGAGAATATTTTGTAGATCATTAACTTTTATCAGAACGTTGACTTTTCTAGATGCATTGACTTTGTCATAGGATTGGCTTCTCCATATGCATTGACTTTTTAGAACGGTGACTTCTTCAGAGATATTGACTTTGTCAGATGGTTGATTTTTTTAAAGGCGTTAACTTTATCAGAGGATACATAAAAAGTTCACAGTTAGACGCTTGATGAGATTATAGTCAATCACTTGCTCATCACACTTGTTAGAGACAAAGGCATATTAATTCTTGTTATGGTTATGTATCAGAGGTAGAGGAACAAAATTCAGTTGGGTTTATTAGAGGCACCTGAGACACTGCGTTGCCCGCATCCTAGAGTCACCTAAAGCTTGCGACAATAAGGGCATGTGTTACCAGACTTTATGTTGTCAAGATGAAGTAAAGTCTTAGTTTCTTTTGTCTTCGTCTAGTCATCATAGGGTAGACCTTATATAGCGAGACATGCTTTGCTACACTTGTTTTCGCAGTATTTCTTTTACATTTTGCTCCAATAGAAGATATCTAAAGTGCTTCTAATGTAGACTACTTTAAAACATAATTTTTCCTATTAATTTGCACACTTAGCATATATAGTTAAGAGATTTTTGTTCTTTATTTATATGTATTTGGTATAATCAAAATGTTAGCCAAATGAATGTGTTTAAAACTACTTTTGCACTAACACTTATGGCATGTTGCTCGTGGACTCTTACCAACAGAGTCCTACCTCTGGAAAAAAAGGTGTTACTTGTCCAGCTTTACGCATCCATTGTGAACCAAATCTGGAGAAGGATTGGCACGTTTCCTTTGGTTGCTCAAAGGTCTAACATGTTTGGGAGTCTATTGATCTATGGAAAATTTTACAGCAGTTGATCAATAGAGTTGTTAGTTTTGATTTTTTTTTTCTTTTTTACAACCTTGGATACTTTCATGGATAACACTTTAGTCGACTTCATGATGATCCTCTAGTATATTGAAAGCATTGCAACATTTTGATTGTATCCTATCTTGTATTACCTCTATTATTATTAATGAAATGAGTTGATATAGTTTCTATAAAAAAATTATATACGGGCAAACCTTATGGTGAACACTTAAAGAAAATAGTTTGATTACTATGTGAGGGAGTATATGTGTGATCTTATCTTACTTAGGCTTAATGCTTATGTAACAAAACAATGAAATGTTTTTTTTCCTGATACTACAATATCTGATAGACAACTTTGAGATGATGTAGACATGGCTTACTTATAAACATTTGTTTTCTACAAACATGTTATGTTTGGTCGAGAAATGATTAAATTCATTAGTCTTCCAATTATCCTTTTGTACATAGAAGGACTTTGGAGCAAATTGTATGTTTCATAGTGTAAAGATAAATGGGGAGAGACTTTGCACCCAAGAAACATGTTTCCTCAAGAAGTTGATGGTATATTTCCTTTGACACAAGTTATTTCCAAGCCTAAAAAATAGTTTAAGTCGCCAATTATTTTGAGTTTGAAATATCTTTCAAGAGTCTGCCAAGTTTGATGCATAAATATTTGATTTGGAGTAGAGAAGATAATATAGTCCACATAGACCAAAAGAATAACAAAAGGAAAACATGTTCCTTTGACGAACAAAGATGAGTCTATTGTACTTTAAGTAAAACCATGTTGAATGATAATACTAGAAAACTTGTTAATTGGGTCATTGTCTTTGGGCTTTTCTTTTACCATGCAATGACTTGTGAAGCTTACAAATGATATTATTAGCTAGTCTCCCCATCCTTTGGATAACCCAAAGGCAAATGCATATAGACTTCTTCTTCTAAGTTTTTGTTCAAAAATGCATTGTTTATATGTATCAAGTTGTAAGATAGACCAATATTATTTCAGCTGCCAAAGTGTTAAAATCATGAATCTTGTAAGTTTGGCTATAAATACACATAAGTCAACTCTAGATGAAAACTTAGTTCTTAAGAATGGAATGTGGCTACATATACAAGGCAACCAAAAACTTTAAGATGATGGTAATCAAGAAAGGTATAAAATATAATTTCAAATGGATAATTTTTTTTTAGAATAAGAGATGGTGTCGTGTTGGTCAAATTTGTAGCAGTTGATATACAACCAAAAAACTTGATAGGTAATTTAGATTAGAATGGAAGAGCTCTAGCCACATTTATGAGATATTGATGTTTTCTCTGAACAACTCAATTTTGTTGAGGTATATGAGCATAAGAGAACTAATGTAAAGTATAAATATCCTACAAATAAATAAATAAAAGCAAGCACCTTTGCATTGTCACATTTAGTGCATTTGACATGACAATTAAATTGAGTTTTAATGAAGCAAAATAATTGTTTTATCGTGATATATGATATGTGTCGTGATTGTTGTATCAATGATGATTTTTCATACTCTATTCAAGGAAAGGATATTAAATAATGAGAAACAGTCATTCGAGGAAAGAGTGTATTTAATGATAAGTAATACACCTATGAGAAAGAAATAACAAATAATAGTATTTGACTATATAACTTTTAAGAATGACATTTGTTCAATGGTACCTCAGGATCAAGTCATAAACTTGATAATCAATTGGACAAATAATGAATTTTTAAGACTTTATTATACTTTACAAAACATCTATTGTTTTTATAATATCTAACAAACAATTTCTAAATTATAAAATATCAAAATCACTTTTTTATAATCCGAAAAAAATTACCTATGTTCTTAAAAGTAGTTTAGGGAAGTTAATTTTTATTGAAAGTGTGTTACTTGAACCAAAGCAAGAAATGTTTGAATGATGAAACATTTTTATTGAAATTATAAGAAAATTATTTGCTTTAATAGTAAAACATCACACTAAGGTTTCAACAGTTGAAGCCAAAAATCTATTTGATTTAAAGATAACATTACGCCCAGTTTAGTTCGATTTGGATGACAGATTTAAAAATTTTAATCTGAATTAATTACAAGAGTTTTAATTTAAATTAGCTTTTTATATCCAAATTACAGTTATAAAAATATGTCAATATTAATATTATAAAATACGATAAAATAATAGATTTTGTGTAAAATATAAGTAGATTAATAAACTAAAAGTTAACTTTGAACGATTAGATTTTGAAAAGTAATATAAATTCTGATACGATTAATTCAATGTTCACAAAATAACCGAAAAAAAGAATGATATTATAAATAAAAATTGACATTATAAGAATTGATACACATAAAGTTCGTATATCACATATATGTCATGACCATAGAATGTTACATTTCAAGTATTCTATACAATTTATCGAATTTTCGTAAAGTTACGTAGAATATGAAAAAGGAAAAGAAAGATGTGTGGCTTATTTTATTTTTTGACAAAGTTGTGTGATTTATTTAATCTAATCAGTCAAATGTTGCTCACTAGTTGTCTAGAAAATTTTGGAGTTCGTGTTCAAATTTTTAAAATTGAATCTCTAATAAAAAAAATATAATTTTAATAATTAAAAAAATTGGTGAAATAAGTTTTAGTCTTTATACACATATTAATTTACATGATGCATGAACTCTCTCTATATATCCATTACACATATGCATGTTATTTGATAAGGTTAACTCATATAAAAAAGATGTAGAAATAACATGTCACCTTTATATATTAAACTCAAATATACATCTTGACAACGATAACAAAACAACCACAAGTCTACTTCTAATAAAAAAGCTATTCATAAAATACACGATTATAGAACTCAAAATTACAACATATATTTTTGCTTGTTATTGACTCAAAATATTAGTCGTGCTATTGTGATGCAATGTGAACAAGGTTGAGTGTTGATATTCATGTGCACATGAGTCCCACTAATAATATTATTGTATTTTTAAAATTTTATATACATATACATATTGAATATATTTAAAAAAAATTAAATATTAAAAATTATAATTACATCTCTATAAATTTTTTTTAGAATATTATCATTGTTTAATAATAATTATTTTATTATATTAATTATAATATAATAATTAATATATCAATGGTTCCCCTTTTCATCCTTTAACACAACCCATCAATTATTATAAAAAAATAATAATCAATAACTAGTCATCTAAATCACTAACATCAAATTAAACCAATATATCAAATTAAAGTAGATTAGTGAATCAATAATTTCAAACCAATTGAGTTTTATACCAATAAAAAACTTGAAGTGTTTTGAATTGTGCAGTGCACTGAAATTTGAAAAAATTAAATTAAATATTACACTGAATAACTCAAGTTCGTTTTGAATGCATATTCCTTAAATTAAATGGTTTCAATGTGATAATAACTTTTATTGAAACAGTTTGATAATAAATTTAACAATTTAGGATAAGAGCACCTAAATCTTGTAAATATATGTCAAACAAAAAATGTGAAATTAAATAATAGTATTTATAGTTTGATGTATAAATAACATTGTTCAACTTAAACTATGGTTCAATGTGATTTAAGTTACAGGTCACTCTCTATTAAATTGCACACACAAATTGATATCTACATTATATATTTTCGTATGATTTTTCTTCGTAAAGGGATAGGTAATATAGGATGTGTTTGAAAAATTTATTACTGCTCAGTGAAAGGACTTGTGACAAACTAAAGTTTGAATTATAAGAGTTGACAATAAAAAGTAGATCAATATTATTTACCTTAGTCTGATTTTATTTGAGGAAAATAATAAGAAGAAAACATCAACACGATAATGAAAGAACAAAACAATTAAAAAATTATGATACCACGTGGATGCATTGATTAAAATAATGATAAAATGAAAATAATAGATACAAAATTTATTATTGATTCTGTTTAAAGAATACTTAAATAACAATTAATTTATTAAATGACTTAATAATAATAATAATAATAATAATAATAATAATAATAAAACTATTAAATACAATAAAATAACTAAATAAAAATTTAAATTATTAAACGATTTACTTATGGTGGTGTTTAAACCATTATATAAATAATGTTTGATAGACACATTCAAGAAATCATGTGTATATATATAACACATAAATATGAACATTTTACATCAAAGTAGATAGAGATACATTTAGCACACATGAGTAACATCTTTTGAAAATTTACATTAAATTTTTAATTGTTTGAAGAAATTATACTTCATTATATATTTTTAGTACTTTTTATTTATTTACATTATATTTTATCTATTGAAATAGTGCATTAATGTTAGTTTATTTTTATAAGCCAAAAATTTGTAACTTTTACATCTACTTCAATATTGGTCCATTGAAAATCAGTGTTAGATTGAAGAATTGCATTGAGCTCACT
The DNA here is from genome assembly GCA_037974835.1 of Cicer judaicum. Taxonomy (NCBI): domain Eukaryota; kingdom Viridiplantae; phylum Streptophyta; class Magnoliopsida; order Fabales; family Fabaceae; genus Cicer; species Cicer judaicum. The sequence goes on along the minus strand of JBBPBS010001102.1, from coordinate 12,477,984 downwards.
ACTAATATGCATTTTAGAATCACTCGTGTTTATGGGGAAATGAATGTTTGTGTTGATAAATATTTGGCAACATTTGATCTATTGAACCATTATTTTTATTGGTGGATATAATATTAATCCTCAATTCATATATGAGGAAATTTTGTAATATGTTTTGTTCTCTCAAATTGTAAATTCAATAATTTTGTCTAGGAGTTTGGTTTATATCCTCATTATATTTTTTATTTTTACTTTTAGACTTCGTAGGTGCCAACATAATTGGAAGAATGTAAGTGTGTATATATTGATGATTTTAAACTTTTCACTTTTGTTTTAAAAAAGTTACTTTCATAGTAATTTTGATATAAATATGTTTTTCTTAATATCTTTTCGCCAATCTAATGTATTATAAATTTAATATTCTTTATTACATTATATA
>JBBPBS010001102.1:12432634-12474157 GCA_037974835.1 Cicer judaicum | reverse complement strand
GTCAATTAGTTCATTTGCTATTAACTATAAACTTACAGCTATCCATTACTTTTAACCAAACAGAGTCATAATGTTAGTAGTACCTACAAAAAATTAGTAACAAAAGTAACATCATTAAAATTAAATAAAGTAACAATTATTCTGATTGCAATATCAAATATAATATTATAAATTTAGACCGTGACATTTTAAATATATTTAAAATTGAATACGTTTCTTTTATGATGGTCAAAATAACTTTTTATTTAAATCTAATTTGATTTTACACACTTTCGTAAATTTTATATTTCAAAAATAATCTAAATGATAAAATTAACCTTGTAAAAAATTGCACATAGCCTTTTAACTTTTTTATTCATTAGCGTTAATTTTAAATTTAGTATTTTTTATATTTTATTTTAATTGTTATTAATAATTTTTAAACATTTTTTATTATACTAATTTTATTTTACATTTTCATTTTTTTATTATATTTTAAATTATGTTTTTTAAGGTAAATGAGAAAACAATTGTGAACATATCTCATTATTCTCCAACCTAGCTCTCCCAGTTTAATGGACACTCACTGTCAATGGACATTCACTGTCAGTGTAAATTAGTTTAACATTTTAAATTGTACAACTAAAAATATGTAGACTTTAAGAAATGAAAGTAGTGATTTATAAACTTTAAATAGACGTACCCAATTTGTTCAAAGAAGAGTTAAAATATGTCAATCTTATGTTTAGTTCTACTTTTGGAAAAATCAAAATAAATTGTAATGATATTAAATTTATTTTGACATGTTTAGGTGATGTCGATTATCCTACGTCAGTGAGCATAGACACATTTTTCACTTCAACAAACTTGAGAACCATTTTGACCGAAGAATAAAGGTCTAAGGATGTCAAATTAAACCCTAATAAGCCTAAAGATTGGGTACAGGAAGTATACGTTTGACAGATACTACAATACACAGTGAGAACAATCAAAGTTTTAGAAGATCTACAAGAGGTGAGTAAACCTATATTTATTTCTCTTCAATAATATGATTGATTTGTGAAATTAGATTTGGGATCGAATTGGAAGATTAATGGAGAGTTTTTCAATACAAATTAATATGTTTGATAAATATATGCTTTCAAGTTGGTTTTCATTTTCTATTCATTAATAGGAATTATAATGTGAGATTGGATATTGAATTCAATGAATATTTAATTATTGTTGCAAAGTGTTATCTACGATTGATTAGTATTTGTTGAGATTTTTGTTTCATTATTGTATCAGTTTTATGAATATATGATATAAATTGTATGATATTTGAATATGATTGATGAAACTCTCGTACCTTCTTCGAGGAAAGGGTATTAAATAACAAGAAACATTCATTCGAGGAAAGAGTGATACACCAACATGAGAATGAAATAATGATAATAATTTATATATATTATTATCGTCTTAATTAACAAAAATATTTGGCTATAAACTTTTAAGAATAACATTTGTTCGGTCGCCTCACGATTAAGTTATAAACTTGATAATCTATTAGTCGAACAAACAATTTTTAAGACTTTATTTTACTATGCAAAACATCTATCATTTTTACAACGTCTAACAAATAACTTTTATATTATGAAATATCAAAATTACTTTTTTATAATCCATAAAAAATAACCCATGTTCTTAAAAACAGGTTAGGAAAGTTTTTTTATTTTATTGAAAGTGTGTTACTGCTTGAACTAAAGCAAGAAATGTTTGAATGGTGAAACATTTACATTGAATTGTGAAAAAATTATTTGCTCCAATAGTGAAACAATCACACTAATGTTTCATCAGTGGAGGCGAAAAACCATCTAATTCAAAGATACAAGTACACACGGTTTAGTTTGGTTTTTATGACACGTTTAAAAAATTTGAACTGAATCAATTACTAGAGATTTAATTTGAATTAGTTTATCAACGTTAATATTATACAAATTCAAAAACTAATAGATTTGATGCAAAATATAATTAAATATAATATACTAAAAGTTAACTTTGATTGGTTGAATTTTGAAAAAGTAATATAAAATCTAATACAATCAATTCAATGTTCACAAAATAACTGGAAAAACAATGATAGAAAAAATTAAAATTGACATTATAAAAATTGAGACACATAAAGTTCACATATGTCCCCTCTTTTGTAAAAAAAAAATCACATATGTCAAAGCGAGGGAATATTACATTTCAAGTATCATATACAATTTATCGAATTTTCTTAAAGTTATGAAGAAATTATTGATCTCTTCCACAAGGGGTAAAAAATCCTAGGATAAATTAGCACTTATATCTAGAGCTCCGCTGATAAAGGAAGGAAAAAAGATTTATGACTTATTTTATTGTTTTGACAAGGTTGTGTGATTCATCCAGTATAATCAATAAAATGTTACTGACTTAAAATTAGGCTTTAATAAAAAAAAATTTAATAATTAAAAAGTTGATAAAATAAATTGCAATAAATAATATTTTATAAATACTAATCTACAGTATAATTTAGTTAAATTCATTCATATACAAAAACAAAAGTACAAATAACATATTATGTAACATATTAAATTTAAATATATATTTCGATAAAACATTTAGTATCTCAAAATTATAATCACATATGTCTATGCAAAATTTATCACAACTCATTAGCATATATCAAACAATATAAATCCCTGTTATTGTATATAATTTAGTTTTCACAAATTTATCACAAATAAATATTATTTTTTCAATTTTCTTTTACATTAATATTTTTTCTTTATAATATTTAACTACTTCCATAGTTTAAAAATCAAAATGATAAGTTAGTCACAATTTTACTTTGGATACACCCTTCTTATATTCATAAAACAAATAATAAACATTCCCATATTTTTTATTATCAAAATATATTTGTTTTTGGTAACTAAAGCAATGAATACAAACAAGAGAAATACTTTGTTTGTAATTTTTATTTAATAATTTTAATTGCAAACAATAAATATAAATCACATCATCAATAATAAATTCCTACCTCAACTTCAACAATAAGTTTATGGATCAATAGCTTATTGAATTAGATTTGAAACAAATTTAGTTCCTAATATCAACACAAAACATTGACTTCAACTTTAAGTTCTGGTAGCTATCAATTATGGAGGGTGGGTTTGGTAGATAGACTGTACAAGAGTCTTTCATGTATTTGGATGTAAAGTACAAATGTACAAAATTTTAAATTTGAGTTCCTATCACATATCTTCAACATCAATGGAATATACTTTTATTGAACGATCAATGTTATGAGTCTGTTTTGGAAATTGGAGAAAATATTTACAAAAACTAAACAAAATGCTATTCATGTGGCCGTTGCCTGGCCGGTGCTGATTCTACCTTCAAAAATATAAGATGGTACAGTGATTCAACACTAAAAATTTACAGAAATAGTTTTTTGAGAAGGAAAACATCATTTAGATAGAGGTTGTGTTGGTAAGATAAGATATTTTAAGTGTAAAAAATTAAAGATATTAATTTAATTTTTTTTTTAAAAAAGTAAAAAAAAAAGTAGGTTTTTAATAAAATTACTGTTTTTAGGCGGTTACAGATACGGTTATACTAACTGCTTGCATATAGTAACGTGGTGATGAAATGGTTGCAGAGGTTTAAGTGTTGACTAGTTACTATCTCGTGTTAATGTGAATGTGTATTCTCCAAAATTAAATAGTTCAAGTAATAAAATTTAAGAATTTAAAAGAGGTATATAAATGGTGTAATAAAATAGATAAAAATATATGTATGCATATAGATATATCAAACATAAATTGTGGGGGATTAAAAAATAATTATTTAGTTTGTTTATTTATTTGCAACTGAATAATGTTATGTTTGAATCTGTGCAACATTATAACTTAGACTATTGCTGAATCTGATTCAACTTCTGATTCAACTTCCAATTCACTAAACATTAACTCTCTTGTAAATTGCACACAAAAATTTCATACTTCTATCAATTTAAGATTATATATATGTATGTAGTTGTGTGAATTGGGAATGTTATGCTCAAGTGAGGAAAAGAACAAGCAAACAAACAAAACAAAAAATGGCAAGGGTCTTCAAATCTTGAATAATCTCTGTGAATATTTGTTTTCTATCATTATTTGATTAAATTTATTCTTTGACTAATGCATAACATTCCCAACTAATTTAGCTGATGAAATCTTTATTTTTTTCTCCTTTCTTACCTGCTTTGTTGCAACTAATATATTTCAGAAACATATTCAAAGTAACTGACATATACACTTGACACATCATTCAAGCCAGGTAACTTTTCATTTTTTCTTATTATTATTTTATTTTTTTAAAAATAATATTAGTTTAATATGGTGACAAAAAAAAAGTTGAGATTCCTAAACCAGGGAAGCCAGCTTAGAATACAAACTCCTATTGGTAGCATGGCTGCACACCCTTGACAAGTGTTGTTCAAATTCAAGCCATTTTAATTAGCCTATATGGTTAATTTCCAACCCATGGTTAAACCATTTCACTTACCAATTTAATTATGGTTATTTTATTTATTTATATTCAAACATTTTCTCTTTTAACTAAGTGATTTGTTCCTGTGATTAATAAATTTCATTTAAGATAGAAAAACTCATATTTAAAATCCTGATTGATTCTGTAAAATAGTTTTTGATAAAATTTTACTTAACTTTTTGTTCGAATTTTAAATTATTAGATCTCAATTTTCTTACAAACAAAGAGTTCAAATATAAAATAAAATAAAAAAATTCTCTTTCATTTAAAACACACAAATTTTCTTTGCTTCTTTCACCGTCCAATTTTTTCTCCATGTTTTGTTAACCCACTTTAGGTAACCGAGATTAGTACAATTATAGTCCATTATAACAACCAACACTACAAATAAAAACATGGTATCATAGAAAATCACCGTAAGAGGAAAGAAAGACAGAAACTTGGTAACAGATCAAAAGACAATTTTTTTTGTCTAATTCATCTTCAAAGCACACACATTGTGTTCTTTCTTTTTTAGGACAAAAGGGTTGTTTCATTTTTGTTCTTTTTATAGAATTCAAAAAATTCAAGACACAAATGAAGAGGTCACCACCATCTTCAAGTTCATCATCTTCATCTTCTGTTGGATTTGAGACACAAATTCAATCAGAGAAAAAAAGGGCTGCTAAGAATCCAAAAAAGAATCTTACTGCCAAGTCACAGAATTGCAAACAGAAGAAGAACCAAACAAATGGTGGTAGTAGAAGAAGCTCCATTTACAGAGGAGTTACAAGGTTTGAAATTTCATCACTTTTTTTTATGACCCTTTTGAATTTTAAGAATGGGTTTTATTTTTTTTAATTTCATTTGCATTTGCATGTCACTTAACTTTTTTTTTGTTTGATCAAAATAGACATAGATGGACTGGGAGATTTGAAGCTCATCTATGGGATAAGAGTTCTTGGAACAACATTCAGAGCAAGAAGGGACGACAAGGTAATTTCACTATTTTTTAACATTTGAATAATGAAAAAAAATTATTTAAAAAAAAATGGAGGAGATCTGTGATGTTTTGTTTAATATTTTTTTTTTTATCAATTTCTGAGATTCTGACTTTGTTTTATTCTTTGCAATCTCTGTCATTGTAACGTTCACTAACATTTGCGGATGGATGGTTTTAGTTTATTTGGGTAAGTCCTCTTTAATTTTTTATGTACTACTTTGATCTCACACAATCCTAGTCAACTTTTCCAATTTAATAAATTAATTATTTTTTATTATAGAAAGATTCTGATCATGATCATGATGTAGTCACTTCACTTGGATCCAATTATATTATTTAAATTTTGATATTAAATTTTTTATAATGTTGATAATATAGGCGCTTATGATACTGAAGAAGCAGCAGCTCGTACCTATGATCTTGCAGCACTTAAGTATTGGGGGAAGGATGCAACCTTGAATTTTCCGGTATATTATTTAATTCTTCTATTCATAAGTTAGTGTAAAGTTTTAAATTGGTCCATGAAAAATAAATAGTGTCCAATTTTGTTTTGAAGGGTCATTGGTCCTTAAAATATCAAATTTCAAGTAAATTTAGTCATTTTCTAGATTATTTTAGATGGACTAATTTGACCGAAATTTGAAAAATTAAATTAATATTTTTTATTTGTTCAAGAAATAAATAGTATAATTTAATTGAATAAATTGATAATTTTATAAAATGATTTTGTATATGGTACTAATTTATGCAGATAGAAACATATGGCAAAGAGGTGGAGGAAATGGACAAGATCTCAAGAGAAGAGTATTTGGCTTCTTTGCGGCGTCAAAGCAGTGGTTTTTCTAGAGGCATTTCCAAATACCGTGGGGTTGCTAGGTTAGATTCATTTTAATTTTTGCAAATCATATACTTCTAAATTTATGCAAATTATTATATTATTTATCATATCTTTGAAATCAATGTGAAACTGTATCAAAACGGTGGATTACACTTTAACCTATTCCAAATTTTCTGTTGAGACGAGTACCGATTTTTGTTTTACAAGAAAATAGAAATGTAGTGTTAGACGTTACTTTAATGATATGTGCATAGAACGGTTGTAATTATCTTAGATTTCAAGAAAAATGAAATAAAAAGAACTATATGCTATAATTTAATGACTAATCTTATTATTACATTTGAATAGGCATCACCATAATGGTCGCTGGGAAGCTCGCATTGGAAGAGTGTGTGGTAACAAGTACCTCTACTTAGGAACTTACAGTAAGTTGCACTTTTATTTATAACTATTTTTTTTTTTTTTTTTATCAAATCAAAATTGTTTCAAATTTTAGGATTCTAGGAAATTGTTATAACCAAACTAACAACATATGAACTGTTATTCCCCTTTTTTTCAAACTTTTTTTCTTTCTCTTTCTACTTATAAATAGTACCATGCCTAATTAAGATATCACGTGGCATGTGACAATCCAAAAACAGGGAAAGTACAATATGTCTTCTGCAAAGTACTAATTTCCCATTTGTGTTCCATGATAGCAAAGAGAATTTGTTCTGTTACTTTTTCAAATCCAAAAATTTCCCTGATTTATAGATCTTCTTTTGCACCTACATTTTTTTCTCCCAAAAATTAGTACTTTAATTATTTGATAATTACATACACTACTCAATAGGTTGACTCCTTAGATTAGCTCCAAACTCTTTTAAAAACTTGAAAAAATAAATATAATCTTTAACAATGATACTAATGATCATTTTACAACTGTATTTCAGTTGAGATTCGACCGTTTCAAACTTTTGATTTATAAAACTACTAGTAACTTCTTGAAAATTAGATTTTTTTAAGTAAATGACAAAAATGCACTTAGAGGTTGCAAGCATATAGAATAGGACTAAAGTTTATTATTACTAAAAATAATTACAGCTTATAAAACAGCAGTTCACATAATTAATGTGAATGAATTGAAATTGGTTTAAAGCTGCAATTTTAGGCTCCATGTGTGAGTTGTGCTCGTTGCATGTACTGTAGCAGCTGTACTCTTGTCCTCTAGTTGCAGAAATATACATCAATTTCTGGTCTCACCATACAAAAGTTTCATACAGCTGCAAACATAATTTTCTTTTCTTTGCTGTGATTTGTTTGGTTTTATCCCCTTCAAAATATCTAATATCAATTCAGAAATTATAAAATAATAAATATTTATTAGTATAATATTTAGTACACTAGTAACTCTGAAAAATATATTTTTATAAAAATATTTATTTATTTTTATACTTTTGAAGTTTGGTGGTCCTTCATTTAGGATTAGTAATGTACTTTTGTTTATTTTTTTAAAGGTCAAAAATTTAATTTATTTACCAACCATACTGAAAATTTTGTTTTCCAAAAATTGTCACATGTTATAGATGTATATGAATTTGCTGATGACTAGATAAATAAATGTATATGTGACATACCTTCAGATTTAAAATTGTTATGTCCTTTTTCTTAAATGTCTATATATTAATAGGTTAAGTGGGTCGAGTCAACTAATAATAACATATTAAAAAAATATAACTCTTCCTATAAAAAATGATAGACTAAACAGTTTTGTCATCCTAATGTTACTGTATTACTTAGTTGTGTGTCATGTATAATTTGTTGGCCAAAGTTCAATCTAACATTTAACTATAGAGCATTAAACCCTATAGATAAGCATGTTAGAGGGTACAGCATATCCTTGACTCATGCAGTATCCACAATCCCCTGCCAACATGTCGGTCAAAAGTTATAATTAAAAATTTCCCAATCTTGTGAATGCATAATAAAAATGAAAATTTGTTTAATTATTATATTCTATATATATTAAAACTAAGATCAAGCTAAAAAGTTATCTAGATCCATAGGACACTAACTACTTCTCCAACCAAAAAATCCAGTAAGCACGTGAAAACTAATCCACACATTGATTCTTCAATTTTTTCTTTTAAAAATTTGTGGGGTTTTATTGTGTCATAAAGTTAACTTTATACAAACTTTTACTCTTTTATTAATTAATTGATTAGGTATAATTGTACATCGATTCTTTAATTTAATTTTAGATAATACTTTAGTCTTTTAATTTATTTTCTTTTTAATTTAATCTTTTATTTATTTTTAAATAATAATTTGATTTTTTATATCTTAAAATGTCAATAATGTTATTATTTTTCTATAAAATTTCATCAAAATTTTCAAACAAAACCTATAAAATTAATTATCATCTTCAATATAATGCAAATTTTATCAAATTTATAATTTAAATCTTCAAATAAATTTATTTATTTGATGAATTTGATGTTGTTGAAGATGAAAATATGAGTTTATTTGAATATTTGAATTATGTATTTGATGAATATATAAACTTTTTTGAAATTGGTATTGAATTTTATATGTTCATATCTTCGAAGTTTTTGTAAAGAAATTGATAACATTGTTAACATTTTAAGATATAAATGATCAAACTGTTGCTCAAAATTAAATAAAAGACGAAAAAAAATGACTAAAGTATTATCTGAAATTAAGTTAAAAGACTACGAAAACAATTATGTCAATTAATTAATAAGCATCCAATTTTCAAGGACATTTAAGCAATCTCCACTATCAGAGTATAAAAAATATTTTATTTTAGTCATTCATCCAATGATATGTGTTTAAATATTTTTAAATTTACTATGCTTACTCTTGAAACTTTTTTTTAATTAATAGTAGCATATTTTGAATGACTAATCTAATGAAATTAAATTTATGGTTGATGTGAAGAAACTCAAGAGGAGGCAGCGAAGGCATATGACATAGCAGCAATAGAACATAGAGGATTAAATGCGGTAACGAATTTCGACATCAGCAATTACATCAATAAATTTAAGAACAAAATCGATGAATCGGAACAAACACAGCCTCAAACAACAACCATAGAAATTGTTCAAAATTCCTCTGACTCCGAAGTAGCACAAGAAGAAGAACAACAAATAACAATTACTACTACACCTCCACAAGAAATTTTAGAAAAAATTGAAGTACCAATGCTGCACCAACATCAACATCAACAACAACAACATGTTTCTCCAATTGAACAAGAACACACAATAGTTAATGTTATGGATCATTATCTTGAACAAGATCTACCATCAAGTTTCATGTTTCAAGACTCAGATGAATTGGCTTTGAGCAATGCTGAGATAGATTTAATGCAAATATTTGATGGTTCTAGCTTTGAAGATAACATTGATTTGTGGTTCAATACAGATCCTGGTTTTGATAGTGATATCAATATAAGTGAAGTTTTGGAGGGTATTAATTGTGGTGGATTATTAAATGGAGATGCTGGAAATAACATGGTAGTGGATGGTAACAATAATAATAATATTAAAAACAAGGAGAATAAGGAAATATTATCCTTAAATTCTTGTTCATCTTCTTCACCATCATCTACAACAACAATAGATTATTTGTAACTAATCTATTTGAGGAAGTGTTCTGTTTTGGATGAGGTTAAACTTCGCGGAGATTGTTTGCTAATTTGTTTAGAAAATATATTGTTGGAAGTGTTACATTGGTTTTAGATTTTTTTTTATTTGTCTTTCATTTTAGGTTTGGATTTTAGTAGACACCAAAAGGGGGAGCATAAACCAAAATTAGGTTTTATTTTTTGTTGGAAATTAGTTATGTTCTTTTTTTTTCTCCATTGAATAAGGAGATGGAGAAATAGAGAAATAATGCCGTATACGTTTGGGCTAACAATAAGTTGATTTGGACATCAATATTGTTTTTATTTTATGTTGTAAAGATTGTTTTACCGCTAAATTCACATATACTAAGCGCGAAGATAAGAATTGTGGGTTCAAACCAACTATATTAAATGTTTCTTCAATTTTTTTTTATTTTTTTTTTTTCATTTTAACTGTATTTATGGGACGAGCATGAATATTGTTTTAGTTGTACATAAGTAAAAAAAATAAATTGATGTGCATTATTATATGTTTAAATCATTTAAATTTGTGGTTGTGAACTTGTGACAACACAAAAAATTACTCATAAAAGCTATAATTTGTATGTATAATATTAAAAAAAAAAATCAAGTGTTCTGAAAATATAAAACATATTTTATTAGATCGAGTCAAAAACTAAATTTTTATATATCATTTAATATGGTGTCAAAACTCGACTCTGGAAATAAATTAACTGACCAATTCGAATATAAAATAATTTTTTAATATATCAAAAAAAAAAAAACTATACTTGCACCACAAATGTATACATCGGCTAAATTGACACTCAAGAACCCTAAATATTTAGCTAAATTTGATATCCTTTGGTGTAATGAACTCACTAAGAGTGTTGCACCATTTAGCATTGTAGTACTCAGAGATAATTATCATTATATCCACCTTATTTTGCAATAAAATTATATAAGTATTTTAATGCATCATTATCTATTATTATCTATGTAAAAATATTAAATAAATAATAACATGTTACCCTTAATTCATCATAGTACATGGATAGCTTGAAGTCAGGCTGGGCTAGCCTAGTTTAAGTGTTAGAGATTTCTATTATAGATCCCTATACCTTAATCTTCCACATTCATTCCACTTGAAATTATATCTGTCTTTTTTTATTATCTATCAAATTCTTAAAAAAATTTAGCATTTATTTTTTCCCTCCCTCTTTCGAAAGTTTACAGATATTACTCCATCATTTGAAAATTTATAAATTTTCAAAATATAAAAAGTAAGTAATTTTTTTAATTTTAAATTTTTTATAATTTCAAAACAATTATTTTTGAAATTTCGAACCTGTAAAACAACAATAAATTTTTGAAATAAGTTTTTTCTCCGATTTTTAAAAGTTTCCATCAATACGAAATTTTTGAAATATTAATTTTCAGATTTTTTTCAAAACTTTTGAAACATTGACATGTTTGAAAATTCGAAACTTTTAAAATTAAAAAATAGAAAGTTTTTTATTAAAAAATGGAAAATTTATATAAATAAAAAATTATATAAATAAAAAAATATATAAATGAAAAGTTTATATCAAGAATTAAAAACGTTCAAATCCAGGCCAAACCTTTAGGAAATTGTTAATTTCAAAAATTTCTAACAATTCTAAAGTTTTGAAATTTCTACGAAGGTTCCATTTCGAAATCCTTGAAAGTTATAAAAATCTGAAAATTTTCATTTCAAAAATTTCTAAATGTTCGAAAGTTTGAAACTTTCATTTCGAAATTTTTTAAAATGTTTGAAAGTTTCAAAAATTGCATATCAAAAATTTCAAAAATGAATTTTCGTTATGTAACAACACAGATGTGGGATAAAAAGAAATAGACTAATCAAATAATTACGCACATACATTTATTTCAATTTAAATAAAATTAATCAAATATCCTTATCCAGCACTTATTTAGTGTGCATAGCATTTGAATTTTAGCAATGGGTTGGAGTCTTACATATAAGATACAGCAGTAATTTGCCATATTCAATTTATGTGGTGCTATTGAAGAGACTCTAGGTGGTAAATTGGTAATTAAATTTGAAATGTTTCTACCTTGATAATAAGGATGATTTTGGCACTGCAAGACTCCTCCGCAAAAGTGTTTTTCAAACACAAGCTGAGTTTGTTATTCTCAAGTTCTTTTTTGTTGTTGTTAATATATATGAATACAACTCAAGAACAAATGCTTGCGTAAATTCCAACTGCATGTACCATAATAGTACCTTAGCCGAACTTTAATCATTGTCATTCCTATCAACCTCAACTTTAACTAATATGCTACAAAAACACTTACTGATGCGATGAAACATACAGCATGTATAAACTATTTTTATAATAAAATGTAAAATAAAGTTAAACTATTTTTATATAAATTATAAATTATTTTTATAAACTATTTTGAATCTTTTATGAAAATTAACTGAAAATTAGTTATAGATATGCCATAAATTATTTCTATAAATTCTCCCGTACAGTTTAATAAATGTTTATGTCAATAGATATACTCAAATAAATTACTCTGAAACAATTATTCTCTATTTCCTTCCCCATTCATTTGTTTTTTCACCTTATCATTCCTGGTGTGTTCTTTCCCCTCTACTTTCATTGAGATTTACCCCTTTCACACCATTTTTTAGCTATAAGATCTCTATGTTCAACATCAGCCAAACAATCTTCCCTTGAACTAATTCTAAAAGGTCTTTCTCCAAAACCATCAAGAAAAAAATGTCAAAAGCTTGCAAGCAAAAAACAAAAATATCAATATATGACCTCTCAGTCAAACATTGCTCTTCTCCAAAAAATACTAGCATTCTCACACCTCCTCCTATTGCTAGGATTACATACAATAGAAGCACCCCTATTGTTTTCATACCAATCCTGAGTGCATATCCTCCCATTTTCCAACCAAATCTTTAACGGTACCAGAACTTGAAATTCACAACCATTGCAACCTAGGCAAGTCCAAAACCAGTCTCTTTTAATATTCCCACACAATACAAACACATAAAACTGACTTGGAGATGGTCAACCAGAACGACGACAAATTAGGGTTTTTCAGTGAGGTAGAAGATTATGGTGGCTAAGTTATAGCTGGTTTTAACTTTTTATAGTAATTAAATGAACAAAAAAAAATTAATTCTATAATATTAACAAAAATGCTTACTGACTTACCACACAGATGCCACATTAATTAAAATGTCCATGTGGCAAATGAGTCAGATCCACATATGCAGTTTTGGTGAGTAAGCATGTCCGAGTATGATAGAAAGGATTAACTGGTATTAACATAGTTAATTTAAAGAACCAACTTATACTTTTAAAATTAAGGAACCAATTACACCTCAAACAGGTTATAAAACAGCAAAACATGATTGAATGTTGTCACTTGCAACAAGAAATTGCATTTGGAAGACCTGTCAAGTTTCAAGTAAAAATCTCAAATATGAGGCTTAAAGTAGCCATCAATCAACGTACACAATAGCTCAAATATGATGCTGAAAGTAGCCATCAATCAAGGTACACAATAGCTGACAGAATTTTTGAAAGTGCAAAATAAAAGACAAGACACGGTAAATGATCTAAGCTATATGAAACAAAACATCATTGAAAATATTGGAAAGTCAATCATCACAAGTGCACAGGGACCTTTAGTGTTAAATTAATTTCGACACACCAACGATAACATTGTAAAGAGTAAACAAAGCTGCGCACTTGCTTAGATTTCAAGAAGTGCCGCTATCTCTGGTCTAAAATGATATTCTAATGAGATTTTGATGATTGAAAACTACAATTCTGAGACGAACTAATAAATAAAAGGAATAAACTTGTACTTAACTTTGCTTGCATATTCGGTGTATTGCGGGCCAAAAGACTCAACCATCAAAGCCTCCTCCATATCCGCCTTCTGCTTATAATACAACAAACAAACCGCTACAATGAATAGCAGACTCAACGGTGCTCGAAGTGCAAGGCAATATGTCATAAACAAAAGCGTTGTTGATGAATATATTGGATGGCGCAACCATCGATAAGGTCCATATAGCACAACAGAAATTGGAACCACCACCTTTTCTGAATACTTAGCAAGATACAATGTGGCATTATAATGCAACTGAAGAGTTGCAATAATCAAAGCCCAGATTCCAATATTGCTCCACCCGCCCTGTATGAGGCGAAGCTCTGGCCCTTCAAATGCTGCAAGCCAATGGCCAACCATGATCCCTGCACTGAACAAAAGGCGAGACCACATTGGCAAGTTCACATCCCATTTTGGGTCATGACGCCGAGCATAATAATCTCCATATAACCGCTTCCGGATAGTAACATGGAAGAAAAAGAAGTAATGATATACAAAAAAGAAAACAAAAGGCCAGCCTTCAAGGTATCCACTGAAATAAGCTGGTGGAACAAGGGTGAGCCATGTAAATACTGATGTAACAATTGCCAATTGCTCAAATATGTTTGCCTCACCAAGCATGTGTTTCCAAAAGCAATATAACCCATAAACTGCAAGCACTATGGCCACCAACCATGGCCAGAAGATCCAAGACCAGCTAAAGTACATCCAGAAAAAAGGATTGAAGAGCATATTAATTGTCCATTTTGTGGCTGTAGTTATGACAGATAATATCCCAGTCAACTTCACTATATCAATTGGAGTCAACTGCAAAACAGTAGCTTTTATCGAATCAAAGGATAGATTTTTGAAGTACTTTAGGACTGGATTACTAGAATCCGTGCTGGCTTCCTTGGAAATTGAGCATCTGGGAAAAGGTAACAAATCAGCCCTTTTTCCTGTCGGTTTAATTAACGAGGAATAAGGGTTTCCATGGCTGCAATTCAACTGAAAACTACTGCGCTTGGGTCTTGGGTGGGGCTGATTACTGTTAGTAAGTAGATCAGCATGAAATTGTTTGTTGAAAGGTCTCAGAAAGACATTGTTGCTCACAATAGAGAAACCAAAAGGTACAGCTTTGGAGTGTGAAAGAACTTTTGCTGCTTCCATCACTGCTTGAGACAAAATTACATAAAAAATTTCCACTGGCTGCAGGTAAATCACGAAGCCAAAGATGCACCAGGAGAAATCAGGCTCATATCATTCCACACATTGAGTTACTCAACAATCATAGTTGATGGATCCAACCTACAGGTGAGGCAATGGAACCAGACATGTATTGTTTTTGTTATTCCGCCTTATGCAGGTTAGCCAGCAACAACCTTAATAACATCAAAAGTCAATATCAATCAATCTTGAACCACCATTATTTATAGGCACAGAAAAACCAACAGCCATAAAACAAATATCAGATTATAAAATGCAAAATGACTACTCAGTTTCAAGTTTCCACCTCCTAAGATAAACAAGATACTAACACTTTAGATTAAAGACGTCTCTCTGTGTCCAACGCATGTCAATGTCTAACACACGGCACTGACACATGTGGCTATTGGCTACATACAATCACTTCTATTTACTCAAATTATTACAAGTGTCTATGATGTGCTTCATAGCTAACTGGTCTAGTATCATCATTAAGAAAAGTACAAAACCAATTATCATCAACCTAACATCACTAAAAGAGTATGATAAACTCAAAAAGACCCTCCACCAATTTAATATATGTTATTGAAGAATCACTTTATAAGCACAAAATTAAAAAAAAAATGTGACCCCACAAAAAAAGACATTATTCCAGCGTGTAACCAAGTCAGGCAAATGAACAAACATATGGTGTGCAGATACAAAACAAGTTGCAAAACCAGGTAGCACATTCAATGAAGGAGTCGAAAATGGAAGAAAGAACAAATGAAAGATTGAAAATGAAATAGGAGAGGTACCAGTAAACAAAAAGGAGAGTCGAGGTTGGAGCGAGAATGGAAGGAATGAGTAATTTGAAGTTGAAGAGAGACAATTGTTGTGTTCTGTCCTGTAATGTTTATGTTTGTGTTATCTATGGAGTCGACCAACGCACGAACTCACACACACACCCTTATATGTAATTGTTCATTTATTTTGAGAATTTAGTCCTATAAAATATTTATTTCAGTGAAAAATTTATTCTATTTTTAGTATCTAAATATTTTTCATATTTAGTTTTTGTTTTTAAGAAAAGTTATCTGTATTAATTTAAATTAAATTAGTTTATTAATTTTCAACTTTTGATTTATTTGATTTTTACTTTAAATGACTTTATATTTTATTAGTTTTATAATCTTCTGTTAGTGTAATTTTATTTATTTTTAAATAATTTGAAATAAAAAGAAATCATTATAATCTTTTAAAATTAGTTTTTTAATATTTGTAAGTATTTTTTAGTTAAATTAGTTTTGTTTATATATTTTAATATTAAATTTATAATTTTTTTTATTATACTAGTTTTTATTTTTTATTTATTTTAATGATTTTTTTTATAATATTAATATCTCTATTTTGATTTTTTTTTATATTTTAGTTATGTTTTCAAAGGTAAATGTAGATATTTTTGTTTAGAGTATATTGGTCTTTTACATTACAAAATTATGATAAGGCAAAATAATATTATTGATTTATCTAATCGTATCAATCTGTCTATCAAAAATACTTGATTAAAATAGAATATAATTGTTTGTTTTATTTTATTTTTAATCTAACCATCAAATATAATTCATAAAATTATTAAATATATATTTAGTGATTCCTCGAATTCACCGCCACTAAATTTAGATGTACAATATGAATATTCACATACTACAAATTGTAGCTTTGAAAGAAATGCATGACACATTTTGATTTGCTGCTAAAACAAACACATACTAAGAGAATTTGTAATTTTATTTAAAAATTAAATATATTTTTAATCTATATAAATATATATTAATTCTAAAAAAAAAATTCTTTAAACTTTTGCCTACCTATTAACTTTCCACCTAGATGGATATTATCTTTCCACCTAAATTCTTTAATATTGATATTAATTGAAGTCCACAACACTTGTCACATGCCATTTTTGGACTCAACAAAATAATTGAAGGTAAATTATTCGAGCCTGGAAATTATATTACCCAAAGAACTCATTAACTTCCAACGTCTTTAGGATGGTCAAACTCACATTGATGATTCTGAAACACAAATAAATAAATAAATAATAAATAAATAAATAAGATTAAGTACATATTAATTTATGGTTCTTTCTCAATCGAAACCTTTTATATCTTAAATCATTTTTATATGGAAAAAAGAGATAATTTGATATATTGAAAACCATATTCTATTTAAATCATGAAGGATCAATTAAAACAGAATACAACAATATTGAACATCATAGTATATATGATAGTTTAATTAATTATGTTATTAGAAGTCTAATTATACTTATTATTTAATTTAATCACTAATTAATTAAAATTTATAAGGGATAAATAGTGAAAAAAGGAAATTATTTAACTCATTTATGTCCCTCTTGTAAATAGAAAATTGTCGCCAAATTAACCACAATGATTAAAGTTGGTAACGGAAAAAAGGTAAGGAACAAAACTTTTGGAAAAAAAAAATAAGAACTAAAATAAAAGTTTGATATATTCAGAAGAATTAAAAATCTATTTAGCGCACTAGTGATATCCTCTGCACATTTTATTTTAACATAAAAAAAAAATCTATTTAACCCTATATAATTAGCCTTATAATTTTATTTACAAAAATATCTCAATATAAAAACAAGTAAAATTATTTGCAACAAAGAACAAATAATGGAAGACACTCGTTCTAATCAGATTTTGTTAAATAATTGGTTGTTTGCTTTTCATATAGCATCGCAAAATCAATTTCAAGCAGTTATACTTGTTAGGGTTAAAATCTTCGTCACAAGTCACCAAGAAGTAATATCACTAAGAAGTTGTTGCACCACCCATGACAGATACCACATATTCATATTCTTATCCATGATCTTGAAAGTGAACCTATATTTCAACACTTCCAATGATTTGAGAATAGATTTTCAAGTAGGAGAACCCTGATCCTGAGTGAGCTGTTCGATCTTTCTACTATTCCCATATAAGAGAAATTGAAGTGAAAGAGATACAAATTATAACAAGAGAAATGAAAACAAAATGAACAAAGTGGAAATTGGCCTTTTAAAAAAAATATTAGAACTTTCTACAAGTAAATTTCAATAGTTTGATTTAGCTGTAGACATATTTTAGATTTGCGGTTGTTGAATCGAGTCTTGTTGGTATCATTGAAAAAAACATGTATAAATGCATGTTACGATCTTCTTTATCTTACATAATACACCATTTAAAAAATAAATAAAATTAATTACAAATTTAATTACAAATTAATTACAAATTTAAATTTAAAATTAAATTATTTAATATTAATGTTATAACTTTAAAATATCGAATTCAAATTTCTTCAAGAAAATAGTCGTAAACTCATAGGTACGACAATGATTTAGTAGAAAAATTTTTCAATTTTTATTTATTTAAATGATTTGATATTTAAATTGGAAATATAAAAAAAAAATGAAGCGGTAGCAAATGAGTGGGAAGTGTGAAGTTGTAAACGTGTTTGTTTCTGTTTCTACACTCAACTCGTGATTCTACGCTGTAATTCAATCTCTTCTTTCTCTCTACTCAAAATCCATAATCACCAAACAAAAGCAGTAAACGCTGCGTTTTAATTCCACTCACAATCTCCACCTCAACCCAGGTGAATTTTTATTCCTACGTTTTGTTTCTGGTTCATTCACAAAACAGAATGCAAAAAAGTTTGAATATTTAGAATGGGAATTTCATATTTTTTATTTTTGTAATTTAACAATTAATTACCCTTTTTTGCTTTGTTTTTTCTTTTGTGAGTGTGGATGGTGAGTTAAGTAATCAGATCATTATTAGTAGCTTGTAATTCCAATGCGCTTTGAGAATTGTAAAAATGTATACATTATTTTTAGGGTCAGTAATTGTGATGAAGATTATTGTGTTTGTTGGTATAATGTGATATATTTTTCTCAATTTGATCTTCAAATGCAATTGAATTGAATGATGAATCTAATTGATATATATATATTTTACTTAATCACAGCCGTTAGATGATACAAAATATTTGACTTTAACTTTTTCTACCTTGAAAGTCATATAAATGGAATTTTATGATTGGTTGACATTGTAAAAAGTTTTACACCGGCATTGTATCAAAATTAATCTCTTGAATGATTGCTGTATATTTTTTATGAAGTCATAATAGGCAAATTCAAGGTAGGATCTCGGAAACGGAAATAGTTGCTTGTGGCAGAACCGAGACGGGGCTTGACTGAGAAATTGGTGGTGTGGTAATTGACTATCTACAAACACTACAACGCTCATGTCAGTGATTGAGTGAGGCGAGTGAGAGGTAAGAATAGAAAAGTTTGGTGTAACCAATGGTGGAAGTGTTTGCCTTGCCTTGTAGAATTTTATGTGATTAATTTTTTTTTTCTCTTTCAAGGAGGCAATGCTGTTCTAAATTATTATCCCCTACTCTGATCTCAATGTTGCAGTAGATAGTTCCATATAGTCTAATGGAGTCTTGTCTTGTTGTTACTATGTGTTCAAAATGAATGCTTAAATTTGTTAATTTAAGGTTTAATAATCCTGTAGTAACTTTTTGCAGCTTTATGTTTTGATATTTTTTCAGAATTCAATTTAAAAGAATTTCACCTGTGAGACTTTTTATACTATTACATTCTTTGATATCTAATATTCCAGGGTTTTTTTATACAAGTTTTTTCCATGAAATGGTATAGGATCTATTAATTAATATATGTAATAAATAATAACTAATAAGTTTACAAGATTGATGATTTTAACTTTTTGCATTCCTTACAAAATAAAAAACTTTTGGCAATTCCTCCAACCTTCCTTTTGGATTCTAGAATTAAGAGATGTATTTCCTATTTGCATAAGCATATATTTTCAATGATATATTTATTTACATAATGTTCGTCATTGATGCCTTGTGTATGTAGATAATGCTGGCAATTTCCATCATTGCTGTAAAAGTATAAGCCGAGTAAATTTTTCTACTCTTTTCAAGGGAAATCCATTGAAGTATTCTTACCATAGCTACACTACCATGGAAGTTGAAGCAGTGGATGAAGGGGAAAACGAAGATAAACCCGCTTCAGAAAATGACGAATCTAAAAAAAACCAGGAACATATTATGACCGCAAACTGGACTGAAAGACAAGTGAATGATGAAGATAGTGATGGATGTAGGAAACCACAAGTGGGCATGGTGTTTGAATCTGAAGATGCTGCAAAGTCGTTTTATGAAGCATATGCAAGACATGTAGGATTTAGCCTCCATGTTGGTCAATTCAGTCGTGCTACGCCCGATGGTCCAATTATATCTTGGGAATTTTCTTGTTCGAGGGAAGTATTAAAAAGAAAGAATGGAGTAAGTTGCAATGCAATGCTTAAGATGGAGAGAAAAGGTGTGAATTGGACAATGACAAAATTTGTTGAGGATCACAGCCATTCCCTAGCTTCCTCTAGAAAGGTGCAGTACCTTCGACCGCGTAGGCATTTTGCAGGTGCTACAAGGAATGTTAGAGAGACATCCGATGGCAGTAACGATTCGCTTGTTTCTATTAACGGCAATCATTTAGAATCGAATAGTATAGTTAGGAGTTCCTCCCCAGCAGAAAAAAATCACTCGACAAGAAACATTGGGTCTTCTGCTTATGTAAGATCATCTCGAAAGAGGACTCTCGGAAAAGATGCTCAAATTCTTCTGAATTATTTTAAGAAGATGCAGAGTGAAAACCCTGGCTTCTATTATGCAATACAGCTTGATGATGAAAACTGCATGACCAATGTATTTTGGGCTGATGCAAGGTCAAGAGCAGCTTATAATTATTTTGGTGATGCGGTAACTTTCGACACAATGTATAGACCAAATCAATACCAAGTCCCATTTGCTCCATTTACAGGAATCAATCATCACGGTCAAATGATTTTATTTGGTTGTGCATTATTACTAGATGAATCCGAGTCTTCCTTTATATGGCTGTTCAAGACATGGCTATCTGCTATGAACGACCGCCCTCCTATTTCTATAACAACAGATCAAGATAGAGCGATAAAGGCAGCTGTTGTGCAAGTGTTTCCAGAAACTTGTCACTGTATCTGTAAATGGCACATTTTGAGAGAAGGTCAAGAAAGATTGGCTCATATTTACCTTGCTCATCCTTCATTCTATGGTGAGTTGTATAGCTGCATAAATTTTTCCGAGACTGTTGAGCATTTTGAGTCAACATGGACGTCTCTTCTAGATAAATATAATCTCCAGAAAAATGATTGGCTTGAAGCAGTGTATAATGCTCGCAAACAATGGGCCCCTGTTTACTTTCGTGACACATTCTTCGCTGCGTTAGCTTCAAACCATGGGGTCACCTCCTTTTTTGATGGCTATGTAAATCAACAGACAACCTTACCTTTATTCTTTAAGCAGTACGAAAGTTTACTCAAACATTCACTGCAAAAAGAAATCGAAGCAGATTATGAGACCATTTGTACTACACCGTCATTGAAGACTCCATCACCAATGGAACAACAGGCTGCAAATCAGTATACTAAGAAGATTTTTACAAAGTTTCAAGAGGAACTTGTGGAAACTTTTGCTTATACTGCAGATAGAGTTGAAGATGGCGGTGCGGTCAGTAAATACAGGGTTGCGAAATATGAATATGAATATGATTCCAAGGCATGTACTGTCAGTGTTACATCAGATATCACCGGAGTGAAGGCAAATTGCAGCTGTCAGATGTTTGAATACTCGGGCTATGTCGACATATATTGACTGTCTTCACTGTTACAAACGTTCTTACCCTTCCACCACATTTCATTTTGAAACGATGGACAAGGAATGCGAAATCCAGTGTTGGAGCAGACGAAATCATACAAGATCCACTTGGCATGGAAAATCTCACTTTTCGTTTTAATAGTTTATGTCGAGAAGCCATTAAGCTTGCAGAAGAAGGGGCAATAGCTGTAGAGACTTACAATGCTGCAATGAATGCCTTAAGAGAGAGTGCTAAAATGGTTAGTGTGATGAAGAAAAATATCGCAAAAGTCACACCTCTGAGCACTCGGGATAATGGAAGCAATCAAGAAGACAATAGCATGAAGAGCCCTTTATCTATCTCTGAAGCCATCCCATCATTGTGGCCTTGGCAAGATTCAGCGTTGCATCACTATAATCTTAATGAAGTTGGGCTTCCTGTTAATGATCTGAATCATCCTTGTATTCCTCCTGTTGACAGTCTCAATGGCCCTCCGCATAACCCGGTATTGATCTGAATCACCCAAATAATTACGGCTATTGTGGCATTTATTCCTTTAATTCACTATCATTTATCGATGCAGGTTGTCCTTACTTGTTTCAAGTCTATGACTTGGGTTATAGAAACTAAGAACTCAAACCCTTCCAGTAAAGTTGCAGTGATCAATATGAAGGTATGTATGTGTAGATACTACTGTTTTCCTTTTAAAGTGTCGTTTAAAGTTGTTTTACACAAACTGATGAAATCAATAAATTTTGTTGTTTTGGATAAAGTTCATTTTCATTTTTTGATGATACCCTTGACTATCTATTATCTTATTTTACCTAGTTATTGCTTTCCAATAAATAATTAAGGGCACTATTGGTTAAACAATAATTAATGTTGCATTGAACTTTGAAAATAGCAAATTAATAAGAACAAAATTCTTCAGCAAAGGCGACATGTAAAAGGAAATGGAAAGAGTACCTTTTATGTTCTGCAAGCCGTGTTTTCTTTTGAGTTGCAGTGTTTGCATCTTTATATATTAAGAAAAAGATATCTCAATATACTTTGTATGATACGCTGACTAAATTTAATTTGGCTTCAATATATACTCTGTAGTTGCAAGAGGTCAATCCCTTTCCAGATATTCATTTAAAATAATCATGATCTCAAGAGTAAATAAAAACAACTTAAGTTATTTCCCTTACCATATCACTTTCTGTTTCTGTGCTAGAGAGTATTATGAATATGTGTTGAAAATATTCTTTTTCTACATGTTAATTATGTTAACCCCTTCTGTAGCTGCAAGACTATGCCCAGAGTCCTTCAGGAGAGACAGAAGTACAATTCAGAGTGACAAAGGTCACTTTGGAGCCGATGTTGCAGTCTATGACTTACATCAGTCATCAGCTCACTGCACCTGTCAATAGAGTTGCTGTTGTCAATCTAAAGGTATTTAAATTTGGATTGTGAGCCTCTACTCTTCCTAGCTCAATATTTTATAATCATCTATGGTTTGTGCGACATAAATTTTTCCTTTGAAGCCTTTCACTTCATATAAATGAAACCTCAAAATATGTGGTTTTACTACTTATTTTGAAGTTTAAGCAGTTTCATTGATAATTATACTTTATTTTCTATTCTTTTATTTATCTTTATTTTTGAATGACTTCCAAATAAATGTGACAAACAAGCCCTCATATTTATAGCTAAAGTGCATAACCCTTCCATTATGTTAAATTTTTTCCAACTGTGTTGGGTATTGCTTGATTCACCTCTATGCCTCGAGATGATTGAGTTAATGAACAATGTGTATGTAGAGTATATGTTCCAAATCTATGTAGCACTGACACTTCTGATTGAAAGCATGTTTATGTCCAAAAATATTTGTAAGTCTTCACCTAACAGCTTAAGCTCTTCGGGTAGTTGGTTTTTGATGGATGATAATATTCTTGCACCTGATATAAGTATTGACACTAATTTCAATTCCATTTTCTTTGTAAAGGTTAACTGGTGTGCTTATGTTAGGATCTTGCTAATCTTAACCTTCAGAGATTAGCGAAACAGGGATTTTTTGCCCGTGAGTTTATTGATTAAGAAGAAGAAGATACACAAGGGATACTAATCCCCTCGCAACTAGAGAATGCTCTAGTTCACAACTTTCACAAAATAAATTCGTATTCTCTAACTTAGGGAGGATAGCCCTATTTATAAATTATTGGACTAACAAATATAGCTAGGGAAAACGAACCCGCAACTAACCAAACAGAAAAACAACAGAAATAATTCCCAACTAATCTAACTCCTAACCAAAGCTATTTTACATTCTTACCCCTTTTCCTGTAATAGATTAATATGAGTTTGTCTTGGTACCTAACAGATTATGTAATATTCTGTAGTTTAAGCAAACTTATCATTTTGTGTTCTATACGATTGTGTCAAAAGTATTTTTGCTTATTTTATGGCTCTATTTCTTCCAGCTCCAGGATATAAAAACAAGTACTGGGGAAACAGAGGTGAAATTCCAAGTTTCCAGAGATATGTTAGGTTCCATGTTGAGCTCTATGGCCTACATCAGGGAACAGCTATAAAAGTTGTAAGCATTATATTTCCAATCATTCACTTTTATCTTTCTTTAAAGTATTGGATAAAATTAAAATATCAATTTTGATGCTCTTCATTTTAGTTTTTAAGTAATAATAAAATTTAGCATATATTATTCTTATTATATCAAGAATGTTATTGCTCCGTTTACTTTG
This sequence comes from Cicer judaicum, assembly GCA_037974835.1. NCBI lineage: Eukaryota > Viridiplantae > Streptophyta > Magnoliopsida > Fabales > Fabaceae > Cicer > Cicer judaicum. Next base: position 12,449,602 of record JBBPBS010001102.1, on the reverse strand, counting down.
TAAAAGTATTTCTTATTTTTATTTTTTAAAATGTGTGTTAATTTTATTTGTTAATAAAGAGGTAATAGACTTTTGAAGTGAACAATTGTCTCTATTTCTATAATCAACGAAAATGTCAAAAAACCGCTTTCATTATTTCCAGCAATGCATTTTCATTACTTAATGTTTCATCTTCTCTCCATGACAATGGTTCACTTCAATAGTCTCTCATTAAAGTAAAATAAACAAATATTTTAGAAAATGAAAACACAATGTTTAGAATTGTATTAATTGTCCTGCACTAGTATTTAACCAATAATATTTGATATAAATAGGCATAAAAGGTTATCACTTTTTCATCATCATAATATAAGTTTTTTATAATATCATAATCTATCAATCAGAGTTCTTATATTCTTCTGTTTGGTGTCTTTTTCATGTGAACCAAACAAAATAGGGTCATTTCCTCTTTTCTCCATTAAAATCTCTCCCCTTGTTTGAACCAAACAAACTATGGTTTGAATAAAATTATACAGATCTCTTTTATCATCAGAAAACGTAGTATCCTTACCATGTTTATGAATTTTCGCCAAGCAAACTCCATTATTTTTATTTTTCAAACTGATATATTAATTGCATCACCTTAATAGCCATCATCATATTCGTAATTATTGTAGTTGTCATAATCTTGATCATTATATATGTCATTATCATATGTGAAGAACACATGTGCTGATCTAGTACTTCCGATTTTCTTCAGTTTTCTTCCTTTCATTCTTTCCGCTGCTTTTTTTGTGTTAGACCGCTAGCTACATGAATTTAAATTGATACTTATTACTTATCTTTTCTAAATCATATATTTTTGTGTGACAGATACAATAAAATTTGGACACTTTCAGTGGCGGAAATGTCAACGTGCAGTCTCAAGGATACTCTCACATTCATACTCTAAAATATTTTTTTTTTCAAGTTTTTCCATGTTGATAAACATTCATGATTCGTGTACCTTGGGACCTTTCAATAATAGATGGTGTAATTACCTAGGAATATATAGTATATCAACAATGTTAACACTAGAATTGGTTAGACTTTTTTTCTTTTTATATTATGCTTTCCTTCTCAAGTTTTCTAGTCTAGCATACCGATTATACACCATTTCCATTATGGAAATTTATTTTGTACATTTGACTTCTGAATAACAAGAATATAACATAGGAGCATTGGCGATTTCTACATTTGTTTTTGTGGAAATATGTCACTTTAATACGGTTGATTAAGCATTATTTCTTTCCTAGAGTAAGAGGGATTTGGTTATTATGTTGTCATCTCTTCTCATTAGTTTATTTCCTTTTCTATTTATTCTAGTTTATGAGTAGTTATTGCATTAATTGTATTTCTTTTTCTGATGAGGAGGGCTGAGTGCTTACCTCCTCTATATATTCCTTCATGTAACCCTATTGTTTGAGACATGAGAATATAACATTTCTATTCTCTGATTTACTACATGGTATCAGAGCAAATCAATCCTTCCCATGACCAAATACGGCATGGCTACAGAAATAGAAACCAACGTACTCAAGGACACTGGCGGAGCTTGACTAAAAAACATGGGGTGATCGACATCAAATTTTTCTTTCACTCTTCGTCTTTTTCACTCTCACAAATTTTCCTCTTAAAAAAAGAATCAATTATTTTACTTTTCTTTATTCTCATAAACTTCTCTAAATCAACCAATTTAAGAAACATAAAATATCTTTTCAGTGAAAATTAAATAGAAACAAAAATCAAACATATGCAACAAAAAAACTCAAACGCTTCATATAGACAAAAAATCAAACACCTTACATGCAAAAAAAAAAACTCTAAAAAAAAATCAGCAATAACATTTTATTTGAAACAAACAAAAACTTCAAACAAACAAAACTCCAAAACAAACAATTCTTTTACTCTTCTTTATTATCATAAACCTATCTAAATCAACCAATTTAGGAAACATAAAATCAAAACACCTTATATGCAACACAAAAACAAATCAACACTAAAATTTAATTGAAACTCCAAATCAAAACTCCACACTTCATATCAAAGCTTCAAACTCACAACTAACAAAACTCGAAATCAAAACTCCAAATAAGCACTAACAAAAATCAGCATTAACAAAACTTCAAATCAAAACTCCAAACATCAATTCTGATTATAAACAAAAATACGAAATTGAAATTTGAACCTTTTGAGTTTTGACGATTGACGAACGGCTAAGGCGGAGTTGATTAGAGGCGGCGAGCAGAGGAGCGACGCAATTAGGAGGCAGAGGCGATGAGCAGAGGAGCGACTAAGCAAATGAGAGTGAATCGTAAGTTTGAGAAAGATTGAGCTCGTATGGCAGATGAGCGTGAATCAGTGAATCACAAGTTTGAGCGACGCGGGGTAGAGGCGGCGAGGAGTGGTTAAGCAGATGAGGCAAGTTCGAGTTCACAAGTTTGGCCACCCCCTGTCCCTACATAGATCCGCCCTTGCTTAAGGAGGACAATAATGGATCCTTCTCACCTCAAGTCAACGCCAATTATGGTGTAACATTGGAGACCACCACCCATCTACCCATTACAGGACACAAACTGAATGGGAACAACTACCTTCAATGGTAACAATCAGTTTTGATGTTCATTAGTGGCAAAGGAAAAGATGAATCTCTTACTGGTGAAAAAATTGCCCCAAAAATAAAAGATCCAACCTACAAAAACTGGAAGATCGAGAACAACATGGTCATGTCATGGCTAATAAATTCCATGACAAATGAAATAGGTGAGAATTTCTTGTTGTACACCACAACAAATGAAATTTGGAATGATGCAAAGGAATTTTACTCGAGCAAAGAAAACACATCAACCATCTTTGAGATTGAGACAACTCTGCAGGATTTACGACAAGGAGTTAAAATCTAAAGTAGCTGGTACAGGTTTCGTCACTCTGTCAAAAGATAGAGTTAAAATCTGTCCTACATGTTCCAAATTTGGATTGTAATTTGTTATCTGTGAGTAAGCTTTCTAATGATCTTAATTGTGTTGCTAAGTTTTCCTCAAATTTGTGTGAATTTCAGACTTTGGATTCGGGGAAGACGATTGGCAGTGCTAAGATTTGCTCAGGACTCTACCTTCTTCAAACAAATCATCCTCCTATAAGACAAACTCACAATGCAGCTTGTGTTGAGTCAACCAACCAACAAAATAAGGATAGTGCTATTATGTTGTGGCACTATCGTCTAGGTCACCCAAGTTTTATATATCTTCAAAAATTGTTTCCTTCATTATGCAAAAATAAAAATCCAAAGGTTTTCTAGTGTGAAGTTTGTCAATTTTCTAAACATGTTTATCATTCTTATTCTATGTTACCTTACAAAGCCTCTCATCCTTTTTCCATGATTCACAACGATGTGTGGGGACCATCTAGAATAAAAAAATATCACAGGATCTAGATGGTTTGTGTTGTTTGTGGATGATCATTCTAGAATAACATAGCTGTTCCTTATGAAAGAAAAATTAGAATTGGGTCAGATTTTTCGAAAATTCAATAACATGGTTCAAACTCAATTTCAGACCAAAATTCAAGTTCTAAAAATAGATAATGCAAGAGAGTACTTTGAAACGTCTCTTGGAGAATATTTGGACAGCCATGGGATCATTCATCAAAGCTCTTGTGTTGACACCCCACAACAGAATGGGGTAGCAAAAAGAAAAAATAGACACATCCTCGAAGTTGCTAGATCTCTTATGTTTACCATATATGTTCCAAAAAAAAATTTGGGGTGAAACTGTCTCAACAGCCACGTACTTAATAAATAGAATGTCTTTTCGTGTACTAAAATTTCAAACTCCCTATTAGATCATTTCCAACTGTTTTCCTCACACCCGTGTTCTATCTACTCTTCCAACCAAAGTTTTTGGTTGTTCTGTGTTTGTCCACCAACAAGCCAGTAAACTTGACCCAATGGCTCACAAGTGCATATTTATAGGGTACTCTCGTAACCAAAAAGGATACAAATGTTATTCCCCAACTACTAGAAAATTTTATAACTGAATGGATGTTACATTCTTTGAAAATCAGCCATTTTATACCAAAACTGATATTTAGGGGGAGAGTTTCACACAAGAATACCAGCTTTGGGATATTGGAGCCTTGGAGTCAACCTACGGTGATAATTTCTATGTGCCACCTAAGTAAACCAAACTGACCCAAATGTGTCCCTTGATCTTAGCACTACTTTCCCCTTGCCCATGTCAGACCAGCTCAATACTCAACCTTCTATTCTTCCCGTGCCAGAACAACCTTCAGAGCAACCTCTTGTTCATCCCTCTTATTCAAACCAATCTGCTGAAATAAGTGAGTTTCATGTCTATACTAGAAGGAATAACAAACATGAAAGAAAAGCTTTGCAGCAAATCGAAATCCAACCCGAATTTAGAGGTTGAAAACACAAAAGGTAATGTCAATTGTGACCCTACTCCCATTGTTATTCCATATGATGAAAGACCTATTGCTTTAAGAAAAGACAAACGGTCTTGCACTAATCATCCTATTTGCCAATTTGTCCATTATGATAAATTATCTCCGCATCACTTGACTTTTGTTAGCAACCTTGATAAAATTCAGATTCCAAATTATGTCCATGAAGCTCTCCTAAAGCCTGAATGGAAGAAAGACATATTGGAGGAAATTCATGCACTTGAAAAGAATGGGACTTGGGAGTTATCTGATCTACCATCAGGAAAATGTCTAGTGGGACGCAAGTGGATTTTTACCATTAAACAAAACTCAGATGACAGCATCAACAGATTCAAGGCACAGCTGGTTACAAAAGGGTTTACACAATTATATGGGATTGACTATCAATAGACATTTGCACCTGTTGCAAAACTCAACACAGTCTGAATTTTACTCTCACTTGCCTCGAATCTTGATAGGCCTCTTTATCAAATGGATGTGAAAAATGATTTCCTAAATGGTGATCTTGAAGAGGAAGTTTACATGGAGATTCCCTCGGGTTTTGAGACCTCTACCGGTACAAATAAAGTTTGCAAACTCAAGAAATATTTGTATGGATTGAAACAATCACCTAGAGTTGGTTTGACAAATTCACAAAGGTGGTAAAGAAGTTTGGATACATTCAATGTCAAACAGATCATACAATATTTCTAAAACAATCACCGACATGGAAGAAAGTTATTCTTATTGTATATGTTGATGATATTGTTCTAATAGGAGATCATGATGAAGAAATTAAGAGATTAAAGAGTCTCATAGCCAAAGAATTTGAGATCAAAGACTTGGGAAATATCAAATATTTCCTTGGGATGGAGGTTGCTCAATCTAAGAAAGGTATTTCAGTTTCTCAATGAAAATATGTCCTAGATCTCCTAAAAGAGACAGGTATGCTTGGATGTAAACCATCTAAAACTCATATGGATGCAACTATGAAGCTAGGGACTCTAGACAATAGTGCACCAGTTGATAAAGGAAGATATCAAAGGTTAGTTGGAAAACTCATTTATTTATCTCATACTAGACCAAACATTAGTTTTGCAGTGAGCATAGTGAGCCAATTCATGAATTGTCCCACAGAAGAACATATGGAAGCAGTATACAGAATTCTCATATATTTGAAAATGACACTAGGCCAAGGATTATTTTTCCAAAAGACAACAAATAGAGAAATTGAAATATTCACCGATGCTGATTGGGCAGGCTTTGTGACTGACCGACGCTCAACATCAGGCTATAATACCTTTGTTTGGGGAAACTTAGTCACCTGGCAGAGTAAAAAACAATATGTTGTGTCTCGTAGTTCAGTAGAAGCCGAATATAGAACTTTATCTCAAGGTATTTGTGAGGGAATATGGTTAAAGAGGGTGCTACATGAAATTGGAGTCCTAAATTCAATTCCCATAAAGGTGTTGTGTGATAATCAGTCTACCATCAACATTGCTAAGAATCATGTTCATCACGACATGACGAAATATGTTGAGATTGATCGTCATTTTATCAAAGAAAATATTGAAAATGGGAATATATCACTCCAATATACCTCTACAAGTCAATCACCAAGGCAGTGCCAAGGAAAACATTTGAGAATCTTACATCCAAGCTAGGATTGCTAAACGTCTACAACCTAGCTTGAGGGGGAGTGTGGAAATCTACCACTTTAATACGGTTGATTAAGCATTATTTCTTTCCTAGAATAAGAAGGATTTGGTTATTATGTTGCAATCTCCTCATTAGTTTATTTCCTTTTCTGTTTATTATAGTTTATGAGTAGTTATTGCATTAATTGTATTTCTTTTTCTAATGAGGAAGGCTAAGTGCTTACCTCCTTTATATATTCTTTCATGTAACCCTATTGTTTGAGACATAAGAATATAACATTTCTGTTATGTAATTTACTACAGTTTTGCATATGAGAGATGGTCATGTGCTTTTATAGATTATCAAAAGTTTTGAACCTACTTATATGAAGGACATGTTTATGAAGATTTACCATCAGCAATAGCACTGATACTTTGAACTCATGCTTTCATTGGTTACTAGCACTTTGGGGGTGTACAAATCATCATTTGGGAAGTGTACTAATAAATCTTGTTAGAATATTAGAAAAAATGTTATAATATTTTTTATTTTATATTAGAGTATCTTGAGTTATTTTCTATGATCAATTTATAATCATAGAGAATCTTAGAATATCTCTCATTATTACTATTATGATTTATTCCTAATTTAGAATTTAGTCTACGTTTCTCTATAAATAGAGATTAGTATTGAGTTTATTGTAATCAAGTCAGCATAAAGCTATTATCAATAATATTCAAACCCTAATTATTTTCTCTCCTCCTTTTCTCTAAAATCCCACAACTTCAATAAATCTTTTTAAAGGTGATTGGATAAATAATTTAAGTAAATACTACATTTGTAGTATAAGTCTATATAAATTAATTCTACAATTGAAAAACTAATGAGGAGACAGTGACACTTCACATAAGTTATATAATATGTTTCTGTTACATATTTTGAAAAACTAATGACAATAAGACAAAAATATCGTATAAATATATAATAAGTTATTGAATAAATAGATTAATTAATCTCTGAAATTATAATTGTCAGTCAAATTAATTTTTAAATTTTATAAACATAAATCATATTGAAACCCATTTTTAGAACATAAATACAGTGACATTGTAGTCAATTGTTCATATATACCACTTAAGTTTGCACATGGGAAAAATGTGACTCTACACACTTAAAAACCAAGTTTACACAATACTCTCTTTCTCTCCATTTTCTTTCACTTTCCCTTTTTCTTCTTTTTTCATGCCTTCTTTTTCATTCACTCCAAAAGTAAATTTAATTTGAATTCTTCTTCAATTTTTCCATTTAGATTTTGGTTAAATCTTGAAATAGAGAGGAAGAGAATGAATTCAAAAAGATGATAATTTAGGTGTCGACGGATATTGTGTTAATTTAGACCATTCTTCATAAAAAATAGTGTCAACATGAAGATCTTACAATTTTTTATCGAAGTAGTAAATAATGTATAAATAAGTGATTAAGGAAGTACATTAGGTGGTACTTAGTTAATCTTATAAACAATATAACTTTAGAAGTATTCACTATAACTTTGTGTGTTTATGGTGACTTGCAGATTTTTGAGGCAATAATATGGTTTTTGTGCAGGGATAATTGTTTGGGTTGAGTTTGTATTTGTTTCGAGGCAATAGTCTTGTTTTGATAGTTGCTCATAATATGAGTATTAAAATTACTACCATAATAATTATTTCATTATACTAGTTTGTAATTGTCTTTAATACAACTTGTGATAGTTGTTACATAATACTTTTTTTTATTGCCTCATATATTCTATTTTGTAATTCATGACAATGTTCTTTCATAGTTGATAATGTAATTTTTCAAGTTCGATTCATTTTTATTGAATAATTCATAATTGAATTTAAAGGAGTTATGTCTCATGTATGAAACAATTAGTTACTCAGAGAACCAAAACTCTAGTTTATTGAAGAGGCATCAAGTCCACAATAAAATATTTGTTAAACATAAATTTGACAGCACAAAGATAAAGAAACTTTCAAGCACGATGTATAATTTGATGTTTAGGACTTGATACTGGTTGAAAGTTTGTAAAGTAGTATGAATTGTAGTTCAATTATAAAATATTTTATTTTAACCCTTCTTGTTCATTGAACTAAATGATTCTTTATAAAAGTACATAATAATTACAAGTAGCAAAATACTATTTAATTCCAAAAGTTCATAATCATGATGTATCAAAAATATAATTTGCATTATCAAAAATCCTATTAATCACATTTGTAACATGCTATAAAATGACTCCAGGTATAAAAAAAAATCATTAACCACTTGATAACTACATTGACCACTTTTTGACTAAATTATTCAGTTTTAAGATATTGACCACTTTTTGACTTATTATAAAAAGGACTACAAATATAAAAAGTTTCTCATTAACCACTTAATGAAATTTATTTTAAATTCGTTTTTGTAGAAATTTTTCATTAACCACTTAATGATTTAGGTTAATGACTTAGAAGTAAGGAAATTGGTTAATGACTTGAAATAAAGTGGTTAATGTAATTCACAAAGTGGTTAATGTCTTAAAACTGAGTAATTTAGTTATTTTTATTACAAATAAAACACTTGGTTAATGGCTTGAGATAGAGTGGTTAATGTAATCTACGGTGGTTAATGACTTGAACTAAATAATTTGGTCATTTTTATTACAAGTAAAAACCTTGGTTAATGGCATGAAAAAATACCAGTTAATATTTTCTACAATGTGGTTGATGTTCCTAAAATTTAGGAACTTGATGATTCTTATCACAAGGATTTGTCAATTTTTTAATTGTCATTAAAATAATCAAATTCCTTGGTTAATATCATAATGGTTGTTAGTGCACAACCATAATCCTTGATGTCTTGTCTCAAAATTCACACTTTTTTCTGTATAAATTATGACCATAGTGTTGAACAAAGTGGAGAATATTTTGTAAAATATTATTAACTAAATAAAATCAATATGGTTTTAAAAGAAACAAACAAGTGTTTGTCCTATAAACGTCACCACATACATCCGTACATAAAATTATTCAAAATAACTATAAAAGATGTCAAAGAATGCATTTTACAGATTCTTCATTTTCTTCAAACCCTTATTGAAATATGAACTATTTTAATTACTATTTTATAATTTTATAGATATATTTGTCAATTCACAGAATTTAAAGATTAATTTGAGTCAAGTTTACCATTGAATGACTAGTTTGTCCATTGACTCTAAGTTAGCTTCACAAAACTCTTTCAAATATTCATTGAAGTGTTATATCATGAGATTAGCACAAATAGGATCATATGAACCCAGTCATTATCAAAATATGTTTGCAGGAGATAGCAAGTTTCAATGTTGTTGTAATTTCATTTGTGCAATGTTGACAAGTTTTTAATTCACCAGAAACATGAAATGTAGTTGGAGCATGTTATCAAACCAAACAATTTAGTTAATTAGGGTTGGAAATGAGTTAAGTTACGACAAACTTGATTTAACTCAACTAAACACGACAACAATTGGTTCAATTTAGTTCAACACAATAAGAATTGGTTCAACTCGAGAGCTCTACTCGATTTTAACATTAAATTGGAAAGATTGGTTCATGACAAATATCATCAACTCAAACCTTAACTCTTTTGTGCAGCTTCTTGGTAATCATTTGACATATCCTTCTCCTATTGGTAATAAGGGGAGAAGAATGGTGTGTAGGATTCTCCAGTTCATGTGCTCTGACTATGATTGCAGAAAGGATGTTGCAACACCATCTTATTGCTACCTTCATCTCTCACATACTCAATCAAGCTCATTGAGAGAGGGAAATGAAGTAGCAGATTGGCTGGTAAAATTTGGGATTCTTTGGAAGATTCTTTCAGTTTGAAGCTTTGGCCTTGTTGATGCCTTAGGGGTCATGAGACTTGAACATTAGCCTTTTTTTCTTTTTCTATTTCGTTTCTTTTGTTAAAGATATCAATTTTGGTAAAAACAAAAAATAACTACTACTCACCTTTATCCATTTTGTTGGATAAAAAAATGACATAAATATTGAATGCATCTAATGTTTGATATTGCACTCCTTTTACTATGGTTTTATCATTCAAACTAAGATTTCATCCTTATATTTGTGTTCATTTGTAGTTGTTTTATGTTTGTGTACTCTCTTGTAGTTGCATTGATAAATTTAAATAATTTTATGCTTGAATTTTGAACATATAACTTATGTTGACTGTAATTTATTGTAGGTTTGTCACGAGATCTCAAAAGGGAGGTTGACAAGCAAATTTATTGAGTTTTTATCGAGGGACATTGACAAGCAAATTTATTGAATTTTTGTCAAAATTCCAAGCGCAGACTATAAATACATTTGGGTTCTAGCTAAATACTCTTCATTGAGGATGAGCGAATATCCATTAACATCTTACGTAATTGATATTAATCTCTTTTAATTGAGTTAATCTTCATGAATGTGTTTTTATCTCTTCTCTAAATGCTTTCTTGGACTTGAGAGCTCTTGAAATAATGTTTCATTGGTTGAATGGAACTTTAACCTATATATCTTTGAGTTTAAAAACCCGAGAAGGTTAAAATGAAATTACCATCCAAGCAAATATAGCACTGATGAAAAAAGACAAGTCCCAGAAATACAACTCAGGTTATAACAATAAGACCAATGATATATGTAGCAGCTCAAGTTCGAATATAAGGTTACTCAAAAAAATAAAAATAAAAAAGGCAAATAAAGCGCTAATGAAAAAGAACTGGTTCTGTAATGAATTTTGTAATGTATATAATTCTTATAGAGTATAATATCCAGATGAGAAATTATAAGTTCAAACTCAAGATGAAGGCGAGATAGTAAAGTCATCGCACTCAGGATTCCTCAATGATAGCAACATTCTATAAAAAATATACAAATTTAAACTCTAGGGCAATAATTTACTCCCATTTGACATAAGTTTCCGAAACTAAGATTATTAGTTTCACTTCACCAACAATTCGCAGAAGAAAAAGAGCACGATCTCAGTAAAAATATCAAAAACAGGATTATCTTTCAACTCTGCAGGCTTCAGCATGGGCACTCAATCTAATTGAACTTATAGAAAAAACCGGACACCCAAAAGCACCTACAAACTCCGGTAGTCTATCACCGTGACCTCGTCATCTGGAGCATCCAGATCTTGATAACTGCACCACATTTAGTAAAACAAGTTTAGCATACAAAGTTAATCACAAGAGAACAAACAAGAACTTGAACAAATCAATTAAGTGCAAATGAAAATTGATATCTGCATTTTTATGTAGAAGGCACATGCTTTTGTTTCCTAACTGTGGCTACAATATCTACTATCTATGTAATAAAGAAAATTCCATGAAGCTACAATAATTAAATGAACTATCGAACATTAGATTATGGATACATGAACTGAGCTGAGGGTTGGAGTAACTGATTGGAGATATTAATCACCTACTCACCAAAAAAGAGGACATAAAAAGTAATGCTAATTTAGAGGACTGGGGAAAAATCGCAGAATTGAGTTGGAAAGGATTGGTTGGAGGGTCATGCATAAAAATTTTACCTTCGCATCTGCCGAGGATCTGGTCTAAAAGCTGGAGGAACAGCAATTATTGGTGTTGGTCCACCCATGTGAGTACCGGACCGCATCTTTCTTCCAGAGGGATCATATGAAGATGATCCTCCTTGCTCTCTAAACATCTGCATTGCAACTTCTGGTGGAGCAGGAACAAAGGGTCCTAGTGGCCTGTAGAGTTATTGTAGACTACATAATCACTCACCAAATCTAAAGAAATAAAAAATGTGTTGAAAAGAAGGGTAATTGGAAGAGGCAACCTACCCAGCACCAGGTACAGGCATCAATACTGGAGGAGGCATATCTGAGCCAAAAGGAGGTACACCAGGCCCTGCATATGTATCATACATTGTTTCATCATGGTTTCCCATCTCAAGTGCTTTAGGCCTTTCACGGGATGGGGAATCAGGCCTATCTCCATCATTTATTATGTCATTTCGTTCATGGTCTCGACGATTACCACGATCATCTCTCAATCGGCCCTCAAGACCTAACCGTTGCTTTAAAGGCCTGTCCTTCTACATATTGACAAAAAAAAAACAGAAAGGACCACAACAATTTGAAACTCAATTATAATATCCCATAGAAATACAATGCTAAGAAGACGTGAAGTCCTAAAGGTTAAGACATCAATTCCTAAAGGTTCAAAAACGGTTCACTGTTTGACAAGTGGTTCAGAAAACATCCACATTGGTGCTGAAATGCCAAATTGATGATAAAAACTTGAACACCAAAAGGTTCCCATATATACGACAACAAATCATGCATCAGTAGGTATAGTGGTCTACCTGGGGTTGCTGCATGACAGGCTTTCCACCAGGGGCATCTGGATCACTGCAACAGTAATAAGGAAACTATGAGTGATATTTTCATTAATACTCACAATACTAACAACAAAACATATGAAGTATTAGTTATTACTTACTGCATGTAATTTTGAATATAGAGATCATCACACAATTTTGAAGTTTGTTCAACAAGAAGCTCTGGGTGTTTTAGCTTCAGATGTTTGTACACAAATTCAGCAGCATGAAAAAGCTTCGTGCAGCCCTTAGCTCCACAACCATACTTCCATCCATACTTTTCATCCCTAATTTTTCTAACATATGGATCCAATATTTCAACTGCTGCAGCATCTATTTTCTCCTTAGCAGTCATTATTTCCAATGGATCCTGACCATTCAACCTGCTCTGCCAAAATGAGTCAAGTTTCTTCTCCCATTCAGACCCTGATTTACCTGTCTCTCCATGCCCTGTTCTTTCTGGCCTCACATGGCGAAAGCCCTTAGCCTCATTAGTCTCAATCATGCCATAATAATCTACACCATGAATCCGCCACAGATATGTAATAAATGTGTCTAAAAGCTCAACACCCTCTAAACCCTTAACAGATGTTAGGCCACGTATAATTATTGTGGGACCCACAGATCCACTGTGAGTCTTATCATCATTTTTATTATGATCGCTGCTGCATAATATATTATCTTCAATCTTCTTTTCTCTGTCAAGCTTACGAACAAGTGCCTGAGCCTGTTGAATATCTGTTTGTATCCGTCTAGGCTCAGAACTTATAGGATTAGCCTTTGGAGCAGCCAAGAAATCATTTTCTTTATTCCAACCCTTCCCATGTCTTCTTCGTTTGCCTCCAGCGTCTTCTTCCTCCTCTGAATTTGGCTCGCTTGCTTGTCCTAATTTGCTGGATGAAGAGGCACTTAAACCCGGATTTCTGCAATGATTGTAAAATAAATTATGCATCATGTGAAGAATATCTGAAAGCATGAAAAGGAAGGTCAGACCAAGAGATACACATACAATAGTAAGAAAAAAGAGGACAAGAACTTACAGATCTAATGCTCCACTCTGCAAATCAAGCAAAAAATCCTTTGCCAGCTGTCGAGCACTTTCATTCCTCCTAAAATATATTCATTAAGTAATAAAAATCAGAACCCACCTATATATCATATAAGCACCACACAAAACAATCAAAATGATCCATCAACAGGATAATTTGTTTTGCTCTTCATTAGAATGTAGAACTATAAGATTGATATAAACTTACCTTTCAATGACTGTAAGCAAGTTTGTTGGATGATATTTATCTTTCAACCTATAACAAAAAGTAAAACAAGAGACGGAAAAAATATTAGATTAGGTGAACTTACAACAATATGGTGAATTGTATTTTCATGGTAAATATTTAAAGATTCAAAACTACAACTTTTTAGAGGTAAAAGTGGTGCATACCACTCTTCATCTTTATGAGCATTGAAATAAGCTCTTTTTTGGGTAGAAATGTACTCTGATCTGTATTCTTGATACCTAGAAGAATCAATCAGAAATCATTTGTCAACAAAGATCTGAAAATTTCTTACATAACTTGAATTCTCAGACATGATGCAAAAGATTATTTTCCAGGACTTACCTACGTTCTGCTTCAGCTGGTAGTATATCATCCTCAAGCTCCTGAATGAATTGCTTATAGGACATCAACCCTTCTCTGAAACAGCTCACAAATATACTTGATGTTAACATGTTTTCCAGAAAGATCTATTATCAAACAAAGTAAAGTAAGGAATGCAGTTCTTTCATTTGGTATAAGGAGGAACCCACAAATAGTATGTGGTGAATTCAAATTACAAGTAAAAGGAGTTATGCAAAAGCAGTTATGTTAGTTTTGAATATATGTACTCAGAGAAAAGATGACAAGGTGCTTTAAAAATATATCATGGTCAATAAAGGCAATGCCAAAAAAAGTTGATGAAATCTAATTTGGGAATCTGTTTGCAGCCATATAGCCAATGATCAATGCGGAAATCCAGTCAACATTTTAGTGTTTGTAAAGTTTTATCAAGAATGTATCTAAACTTCCATAGAAAATATCAATTACTAAAAACATATTTTGGATAAAGACATTATTTCCTGTCCACTGATGAAAATCTCTGTATATGTTGGACATGAAAGACAACATTTTGCAGGTAGTATTCATTCATTAAAGAGTACGATTGAGGAAATATTAGAAAGCTGACCTCTGTGCACCGCCACTTAGCATGTCACCATAACCACGGTTGTTTTCCATATCTGTAAACAGTAAGTACCAAAAGATAAGAACATATAATAATAAGTCATCTTTATCCGAAAATATATTCTTCATGTAAAAAAACCAAGCATCCAGTTCCTATATCTGGGTAACACTTGAACAAGTATGTGATTTTTTATCGCTTTAAATTTCCAAGTCACTGACAAGGTTGTGTACTATGATCAAGGATGAAGCCAAATTGAAGTTAGAAATGCACAGAGCATAAAAATAAAAAGCGATTGTCAGTCTTTGGAACAAATTCAGAACAAATTATAATTAATAAGAACAAGGGAGATATTAAAAACTGTGATAACTGGAAAGGAATAAAGCTCATAAACCATACTGCAAAATTATGGGAGCATGTAAATTGCAATTGATTATTAAGAGAAGAATTTTACTATTTTAGAGAATCAGTTTGGTTGCAATAGGTGATCAACCGTGTAAATCTTATGCAGATTTATGTTCTTATCCAAATACAAGAGGTAATCAAAATAATTTAGCTAAAATAAAACAATAATCATAAGACTAGAATAAATGCTTTGTTAAGCATAAAATGGGATGATGGGAATTAGGAAGAACAAACCCAGGTAATTAGAAACTACTAACATACCAGAGATTCCATTTTGATATCCTGCTCCAGGGCGATGTCCAAACCTGCCATAAAACCTGTCATCAGCATAACCACCTCTTCCACCTCTCCCATAACCGCCTCTTCCACCCCTATCATAGCCACCTCTTCCACCCCTATCATGACCATCATAGTGATCATATCCTCTGCTCAAATCAGATGATGAAAACACAGTCAGATAAAACATAATCTATAACTTAGGGTAATAGATGAAAGAAATAGAAGTGAATGAACCACCAAGCTCAGCTAGCTAAGAGAAACAAATTGATTAGACATTGCTATTAAGATTATTTTTCTACAAAGAGAGCAGACTCATAGTAACATCTCATCCTCAAGTAGTCGCATCACAATAGTAGAATTTATATTAAATCCAATAATTAACACATGCATAGCATCAGAACTACAGAAACACAAAAGGGTCTATTTGATAATTTTGATTTAAGAACATTTTTCTGATTTCATTTTGTATTTTCCCTTCTAATTCCAAATTCTCACCTTGTTTTCAAATATTTGTACACAAAATCTTTGGAAATCAGAAAACAAAGTAAAATGTGGCATTTCTGTAATTACAAAGTGAAACTGTAAATGAAAACAAATGTATTCTGGACCAAAACCTGCCAAAAATTTAAAACCGAAACATGAAAAACACTCGACTCGTTTTCTAGAGTATTCAATGACACAAGTTTAAACTATCAGCACCTCATTCTAAATTCTAAAATAAAATTAAAAAAACAAATAAATGAAATTTTATCAGTTTTTTCCTGCACTAAAAATCACATTCTAAGCAACAAAGACAAATTCAATAACATGGAATTCAATAATTGAAATAATAGAACAAAGACAGATTGAAGGCATTGCAATAACATGCAAAATAAAACAGTGACCTGTCATCGGGTCCATAACCACCACGAGGACTGCCTCCCCTCCTGGAGCGCTTGTAGTTGTAATGAGGAGGTGAGCGTCTTGATGGGGACCGTCGAAGTGGTGAGTGACGGCGGTCACGATACGGAGGGCTGGGACTGCGGCGACGTTTGATGTCTCTGTCTCTATCTCTCAGCGGCGGCGACATGTTCCGGTCATAGTAATCGCGGCGATTAGGAGGACGATCAAAATCTCTATCGTCTCTGCGGTCCCTACTACGGCGGTAGGAGGAGTGGGGAGGCGGATGAATTGGCGGAGGGAGATCGGAATCGGCGGCAGAAGAGGAGGGAGGAGGTGGCGGAGGAGGAGGGGGAGGGGATTTGTCGAGGGAATCAGACGGAATGTTGTTGATAACTTCCGCCATGTCAAGAATTGGGGGAAAACCCTAACGAGAGAGAGAGAGAGAGATGAATTATATATATATATGAGTTAGTGAAGTGTGTGGGTTTGGTTTGTTAGCTTCTTGGAATGTAATGTGTGTATTGGCGGAGACGTGAATTCGAGTACGATTTTCACTTCTTGCTCTTGCTCTTGCTCTTGGGAGTTCTTATATTATGGGGTGGCTACTTGCTTCCCAGAATTCATATCAAATGTCATGCTTTCAGATTTCTTTTTTTTCTTTTTCTTTTTTTTTTTTTCTTTACTAAAT
>JBBPBS010001102.1:12317598-12432393 GCA_037974835.1 Cicer judaicum | reverse complement strand
TTCTTAATAAAAATAGTGTGTACTATTCCAAAAAAAAAAAAAAGTGTGTCGTGTGTGTCTTTCATCATTCGGCTATAGACTGCGGACCCGTTTAGGAACATGTGGTCTCGTCTATACATGCTTAAATCCAATTTATTTGTTCATTTAGGTTTCAATTCGTGTGAGTTCAACCGTTAATAGTGTGGTTGGTGTAGACTAAGGATCATGCAGGTTATTATGTATGTGAATTCAAATATATATTTTTCTTTATGTTTATATATGATTTTAATTCCTGCAAAATTTTGATTTACACCCAAAGCAAACCCTTTTAAAAAATCTTTAATCTACAATTTTAGATAAAAATTCTTAACTATACCAAAAATACAATTTTATCCTTCATAAATTTAACCTTTGTAAAAATTTTAAGGTCACGATTGTAACTTACTCTAACTTTTTTGTATATAACCAACTCTTTCAAATTTTTGTCACTTTCAAATATTTTTGGTAACCAGCTCCTTCAAATTTTTATCACTTTAAAATATTTCTGGTTTACACACTGCAACGCAGAGAAGAAAATCAAACATATTTACGGAGAAGAAAATCAGAGAGATTCAAGAAAAAGAAAATCGCAAATGGAACAACATAAAGAAAGGGTTGCTACAATCTGTGATACCAGTTTGTTCAAGGTTTGTAACTTCATCCTTCAAACTCATCTGTTTGTATTTGGAACTGAAAAATATATATAATATTAGTATTTAGTATACTATATCCAAATCATGAAAGAAGGAGAATGGAAAAACGAGTGTCGGTTCATCGGTTTTCCACTTGAAATGTTAACTGCACGTTTTCAAAATTACAACATTGTCCACTTAAATTTGGTGTTTTGATTAGAGAAGAATTCGAGGTTGTTAATAATGTTGGAGAAATACAAAATTTGGGGAAAACGGAGGGAATAAGAAGATGGTGTTGTTGTTGATTTTGTATATTTTTTTTTAAAAAAAAAAAACTATTTCTTAGTTCTTTAAATTATTTCTTAATTTCATATTTCTTTGCATTTGTTGATTTTGTATCTATTTTTTTAAAAAAAAACTATTTCTTAGTTCTTTAAATTATTCTTAGTAGCCTGTCTAATTTCATATTCCTTTGCATTTTTTTTAGATTTTTTGTTTGTACTTTTAAATGTTATTACAAACTGAAATTGCATCTTCAACTTCTTTATATTTTCTTCGGTCTTTAAGTCTCAAATCTTCAGAGATATATTATAATCTAAAATAAATGATTAATTTTCAATTTATGTTTTTAAAATTTGCATTGGTTCACAAACAAGAAATGCAACACCATTGAAGGACATTAATACCTCAAAGGAAACTTGGAAAATAGCAGTTAGGGTCACAAATTACTTCACTGTTGTTAGTAAAAATAGGAACGTGCACGATGAAGTTATTTTGATTGATCAACAGGTCTACATTTTAACTTTTTCTTTTATGTTTGGTTAACAAATATCTTCATTCTATTGGTTAGTATCTCATTTTATAAATTATTTGTTATTAAAAGGCTGATCATATACATGTTGTTATTAAAAGGCAGATCAAATACATGTTATACGACAAGATGATTCTATTAAATGGAGGGGCAAGCTCAAAGAGAATCAAACATACATCATCCATAACTTTTCTGTTTTTCCAAGTACTTTTCAGTTCAAATATTGCCTCCATGAATTCAAAATTGTTTTCAATTCTGCTACATTTGAAGAAGAGATTGATCTCCCTGAAATCTCATTGACTCAGTACCGTTTTGTGTCTTTTAGCACCATTTTGAATGGGCAGAACCCTCATAACAACTTAATTGGTAATACTATCAATTCTTTTTTTTTTTAAACAATATATATGTGTTTTTATATTTTTCTTGTTTCAACGGATAACTTATCTTTTTTATTTATAGATATTATTGGGGTACTGGATGATGTTATTTCTTTAACTTCAACATCATCAACCAAAAAAATTTGTGTCACCGTCAAAATCAAAGATCTCAGGCAACAACAATATTTATATTTAATTAATATATTATACAAAGCATCTTTCAAATGATATTATTCATTTCATTAGTGGAAACATCCTTACTTGCTCCCTATGGGAGTCTTATGGTACACAATTCCTCAATTATGTTAATGTTCACCCCAAGGTCCCATCATTATAATCTTCCATCATGCATGAGTCAAGCCTCCATAAGGTATTATTAATTCAACATAAGTACTAACTGTTTAATGAAATATTTCGTTTGTTACAATATACTTCAATGTAGTTGTTAATTAATTACTTCTATATAACAAGAAACAACGGACCTATAATCACTAATGCATGAAGTGGAACTAAATTTCTTATCAATGAAAACAAACACCAAATCAAGGAATTTAGAAATCAATAAGTTGACCAACTCTTTACAAATATCTTCCAAATATTGCAGTTATGATATAGCCTGATTAGAGGTCAAATAATTTTAATGATGTCGACCACTCATCTTCAATGAATGCAGGTTACTTACAATAGATGATATAGATAACTACATTCAGGGCAGTCAACTACAAACTCAGATCACATCTTCATCTCAATACACTTCACAAGAGAAGTTTATGTACAATGCTCAAGCTAAAACACTTCGCCAAATCAAGGCTATTGGACATGTAACTATAATTTCATAACACTATTTTTATGTAGATATATACATTATTTGATTGTTACAATTTTTTTAATTACAACATGGTTTTTAGGAAATGATTTGTGTCACTGTCGTAACTCTGTCAAAGGTTGTGCCAGACAAATTCGGTTGGTTTTATCTTGGTTGCACTAACTGCATAGTCAAAGCTAAAGAAGGGGTTACAAATTATCAATGTAAATGTGGTGTTCAGGTTGCGGAACTAATTCCAAGGTACATCAAACATTAATAGATGATGTTTTTTTTTAATTATATTTTAGAAGTATGTAATTTTATTTGTTCTTCATAATTAAAAATATATTGTCCAATCAAAGTAAAACTAAATGGTTACAATTTTCTAACTTATAGGCATATAGAATAAAGTAGAAACAATTTGTATAGTATTAAGGGTTAGTGTTACTATTAAAAAGGTTTTCTCTTAACTGTCATATAAGGATATGAATTTGTTCGCAAACTAAAAGTTAATAACCCATAAGAGTAGTTCAATATTCAACCTTAATTTATCAGAATTTATAAATCAATATTAGAGTCCTTATATGAAATTGCTTAGGCATTTAGCACAATTGAATTTAATTTTGGGAATTAAATATCAAAATCATATTTTATTAGAGTTAAAAATATGGTTAATATTAATATGTATTAAAATATATATTTTTGAGACTCGATTAAGATTATTTGTAATTCATGGACAAGAAGACAAGGTCTGTAAGTTAGATACATCTCTATATGATCTTAAACAAGCTCCTAAGAAATGGCATGAAAAGTTTGATAACTTGATTAAATTGAATGAGTTTAAAGTGAATGAAAGTGACAAATGTATTTACTACAAATTTGAAAATGGAATTTGCACTATCATATGTCTCTATGTAGACGACATACTCATATTTGATTCAAACTTTCATGCTATAACTTTTTGAAATCATTGTTGTGTAACAACTTTTATATGAAAGACCTCGGAAAAGCAAATGTAATCCTGGGAATCAAGATTACTAGGTCAGAAAAGGGAATTTCTTTGGATCAATCTCAATATGTTAAAAATATCCTAAAGAAATATAAATACTTTGACTGTAAACCTGCTTGCACACCATACGATTCAAGTGTGAAATTTTTCAAGAACACTGGCGAAGGTGTTAGATAAACTGAATATGTGAGCATCATTGGCAGCCTCAGGTATGCCATTGATTGTATTAGATCCGACATTGCCTATCGTGGGATTCTTGTACAGGTTTATCAGTAGACCTAGTGTGGAGCATTGGCACGCTATAGAAAGGGTCATGAGATACCTTAAAAGGAACATGAGTCTTGGATTACATTATCAAAGATTTCCTATAATCCTTGAAGGATAGAATGTTGCTGATTGGAACATCTTATTAGATGACTCCAAAGCAATCAAAGACTATATTTTAATATAGTGAGTGGTGTTGTATCTTGGAAATCGAAGAACAAACGATATTGGCTCAATCCATTATGGAGTTTGAAATTATAGCACTAGCTGCTACTAGTGAAGAAGCAAGTTGGTTGAGATGCTTGCTAGTTGAGATTTCTATATTGATAAAACCTATGACAGATGTGTTGATCCACTGCGATAGTACCACATCTATTGCGAAGATTGAGAATCGTTATTACAACGATAAGAGACGACAAATTTTTCGTAAGCACAACATTGTTAGAAAGTTATTTACTAAATGAGTTGTTATAGTGGATCATGTATGCACTGATGAGAATTTGGCAAATCTTTTGATGAAAGGATTTAGCTACAGAGAAAGTCATAAATACATCCAAAAGGATGAGACTAATGCCTATAGAGTCATTCATGATGGTAACCCGACCTAAAAGATTGGAGATCCCAAGAATTAGGTTCAATGGGTAATATCAAGTCGTGGAATGATATGAGATGAACATGCTATTATAAATTAGAGAAGCATGATTCCTGAAGCGATGATAGGATGAGGTAATAGAAACTCTTAATGAGATCTATACTCTACGTGGAGGGAGTGCCTAGCTACAAGAGTACTCTTGATAGACTCACCTATGTGAATGTGGAAGTGGGGTTGCTTCCTATGGAATTTCGAGGCAGAATTCCTAAAGCGTTCACTATACTGGGATACACGTGCAAGGCCATTAATGCACGGGCTTTTGAGAATACACCCTATGAAAAGGTTATGTGTGGGTTTGATGTCAAAGATAGAGTTCAAGACTACGAGTCACTCTTGTTGAATCTGAATCTTATTTACTATGCAAAGGTTCAAGTCAAGAGACACCTTTGTTTATGCACGATCTTATACAAGCGTTTGACGCTATTTTAGAAACATTTTTTTTAAATTCAAGTGGGGGCTTGTTGGAAAATAATTATATTATTGTGTGAATTTAATAATTTGTTGAAGTCCCACATTGGAAAGAAATTTTTGTTGTAAATTTAAGTGGAAAGAAACTTGTTAAGTCCCACATTGAAAAGAAATAATTTTGAAATCCTACATTGGAAAACTCTAGTATTTTGAGTAGTTTCAAATTATTCATACTAAAGTCCCACATTGCTTAGAAAACAAATGTGAGTTTACTTCCATCACTATATAATGAGTATCAAACTATTGTGAAAAGCACACCAAAGTTGGATGTTTTTCCTAACTTTCTCTTTTCTCTCTCTTATATTTTGCTCGCCAAATTTCGAGCCACTTCTCCCATTTCTTTATGTCCCTTTCGGTTTTTAGAGCGGCAATTATATCGCAGTCCCTTTGGTTTTTAGAGCGGTCGTTATGTTGTAGTCCTTTTGTTTTTAGAGCGGTCGTTATGCCATAGTCCTTTTGTTTTTAGAGCGGTCGTTATGCCGTAGTTATGAGTGGTCGTAGTACTATATTGCGAATGACTTTAATCGTCATATTGAGAGTGACTTTAACCGTCATATTAAGAGTGGCTTTAAGTGCCATATTGAGGGTGTAATTCTAGAATGATTTTTTATAGTGCAGTAGAACTCGATACAGTGATCTGAGCTGTTTTATCCTGGGGACTTCGTGGTTGATAGTCTGCCTTGCACAATTTGGGCAGTGCCGCGAAACGTCTTAAAGAGAGCAACCTAGTCCGCGACTCAACCCAGTAATATCTTCGGTGGTATAAATTGTGATTTTTAAATAGTTTTTGAAACTCAAATTCAAAAAAATAAATAAATAAATCAACAAAGGATAAGTCCAAAAGATAATAGTAGCACACCAACATTATATAAAATATAATAAGGCTAGCTAAGAACATTACAAATTGGAGATTTTGATTGTTATCTATCCATTTTGATTGTGATCTATAGTTTGATTCTATACAAAAATAAAATAAAACAATTAAGCAACAATTAATGGGTTCTCATATGGCAGGATGGGGATCTTCCTCTATCGATCCTAAATCAGGGATCATAATAAATATGTGTTTTGTACTAATTATTTCATTTCATAAAGTATTTTTCAAAAAATTATAAAGCCTTGAATGTTGTAGGGTAATTAAACCTTATAATTAGAAACTACTATTTATTTCTGATGAGGAAAAAATTTGTCAATATTAATTTCAACCACACTTAAAAGGAACCTTAGAGCCATTTCCAATCTGTCAGAGACGATCCAGATTTCAAATATTGAAAAATCCTTTTATTTTACATTTGGTGATAGTCATTAAAATAATTATTTACTTAAATAAGAGACAAAAAAATTATTATCATAAATTAAAGTTTAAATTTTAACTGAAATAATCTTTAGTCAGACTTTAATTACATTTCAATTAAATTTCAAATTATCAAAGCTATTTTTTTCTTAATATTCATTAATTTTTTTTTGTAGTGAGATGACCATTTAATAGTAGAAAAACGAACAAAAATTTGAAATTAATGTATATGATGCAACCGAACAGGCTAGCAAATACAATGATCCTGAAAAGAAGCTTGAGAAGTCAATAACCATGCTTGTGGCCCATGTAAAGGACTCCTTTAATATGAACTTACTTGACACAAGTTTGTAGCAACTTATCAAGAAAAATGGCTGGTAAATTAATCTACTCTTCCAATTATATTATATAGTTGTAACTTGTATAATTGTTTCACTAGTTTAATTTTTTGCACTTGTATTGTTATTTTTTTCAGAGAAAGTAGTCCCATATGTTATGGAACATATATATTAATTTAATTATTAAATTTTGGTATATGGTTGGTCTAATTTAAGTGCATGCAGGTGGACAAAGAGTAGCTAGGCATTTTTGAATGAGCCTCCAATGATTGAAGCTGCACCCAACAAGTATGCAGCACAGTTTCACGTTGCTAACTTGGGATCATCAAAATTGAACCCCGGAGATGAAATTATTATTGCTTGATGGGATGGGAGCATAAACCTAATTAAACACTAAACCCTGTAACTGTATATAGTGTTTATGTTTTTATTATTCGATCAGTATTTATGTTAACATCGATGTAAATTTTGTTATTCGATCAGTATTTATGTTAACATCGATGTAAATCTATATGTTTAGTGTTGAACCAATAGCTGTGTTCATTTTTGGAGTCTTGTGTTGCTATGTAACTATAAGAAGCTTATTGTATGCAAATCAACGTGTGTTCCTCGTTTGTTTGAAGAGTGTAATGAAAATATTGAAATAGTGTGTTCATTTGATTGAGCTTTTTTAGTCATTGATTAACTGAATGTGTGCAATCGTCGGTATGAATGCACGCAGCCAGTGACTACAAATCCAAATTCAATGCAATGGTGAGCTTAGGGACATCAAAACTTCAACTTGTCACGACCCAAAATTTAAATGTTGTGACCGGCGCACAAGCTATACTCCTAGCCTGGCAAGCCTATCAATTAACTATCATTTCAAAAAATATATATGTACTTTTTACTCGAAATTTCGACAGAGTATCCTCTGTAAATTCAACATTTCCAAATTTATGAAATCCCTGTCAAATTCTCAATTCAGTCACAATTCAAATAACATAATCAAATTTCTTAATACACTTCCCAAAAACTGAACAGACTTTCTAAACTCCAAAATAGCTGCAATTTACAAAGACTCAACAACTGTTACAAAAATGGTCCTCGATCAAAGAGGCCTACCAAAAGAAATATTGAGACTTGAATCAATAACAGATTCTACTCAACTGTCTGCGAATCTGAAAAAAATAAGCAACATAAAGGGGTAAGTCACAAAGATTTAGT
Source organism: Cicer judaicum (assembly GCA_037974835.1). NCBI lineage: Eukaryota > Viridiplantae > Streptophyta > Magnoliopsida > Fabales > Fabaceae > Cicer > Cicer judaicum. The sequence goes on along the minus strand of JBBPBS010001102.1, from coordinate 12,424,519 downwards.
GAGGAGATAACAACCACCATCAATTAGAAGGGAAACACAAAAGGCACAAATAACTGTTTAATTGCTTGACAAAAATATTAAAAATCCAGTGAATAACGAAACGAAATCCAAATGAACAACCTTAAAATCATCATAAAAATCAAACAAGTAACAATACAAATTTTTAGAACCAAGAGGCGGCTTTATCTCATTGATAGCCTTTCCTCGTAAGGGTGGCCTTTCCCTTATAGGCGGCTCCATCTAACGGATGGCCCTCTCCTCTCAATTTCCGCAACGCATCATCACGTATCAATTAGGGAGCTTACATCTCCTTGATAGCCCTTTCCTCCTACTGACAATATTTCTCATAGGGGCGGCTCCATCTAACAGGTAACTCTCCCTAATCACAACGAGGTAACTAGGTGCACAATTTAATAATTATAACAACGATTTCCCAAAACACGCGTTTAAAATTATTTCATCGAAATTCATGAAAAATATATTCAATCGCATAACAAATCAATATTTAAATACTTTAACTCATATGTAAATCCAACAAATAACATATTATATAACAAAAACCATTAAATTAAATAATTGACGAAATCGAGATAAAATTCAAAGGTTGTGTTTCCCAAAATTTTCAATAAATACTTTAATATAGAAAATAAGTAAAACAATAATAATAGCAGTATAAAAATATGACGATGATCGTCGTCAACTCACAGCTATGGAGAATCGTCTAAGTTTGCTCTTCAACAACTCTCAGAGTAGCCGGCAGCGTCTCAGTTGACAAATTTGAGTATCATAAATATTTCCAAGACTTTAGAAAAAATATTCTAAAGTTTAGCTAGCTCTAGAAAACCCTAAAAATCATTTAAATATACCCTAAGCACAAAATAAGATTTTTAAACAAAACTACATTTTTCTATGAATTCATACTAGGATTAGAGTTGGACATTTACCTCAATGAGTCTCAATCAACAGCTCTCAAGAGATGGGTACCCTTTTTCCTTCCTTAGAAAACAAACCCTAATCCAAAAATCCCAACCAAAAGAATTTGTAAGAGTTTGGGAAATTATGTCTGTGGGAATGTTAAATCCCTTTTAATGATTTAGGGTTTGAGTAATAGAGTGAGAAGGAGTAAAGAGAAGGGAAGGAAAAGAAAGAAAAAAGAAAAACAACAAAAATGGGGGAGGGGGAGTGCTTGCCGAGAGGGAGAGAGGGAGAGAAGAATTTGGAGAAAATGAAGGAGTGAGTTGGAAAGAGAGTGAGACACAACATGTCCTAAAAATGTCACACTATCCAGCCAAAATTGACATTTTGAGAATTTGGTATATAATTATTTATCTCTCAAGGTTTGCAAAACCAACCTTAAATGTCGCTCGTGTTCTTCTTTATTCTTGGAATAAACAAGGATATCATCAATAAACACAATCACAAATTGATCCAAGAATGGTTTAAAAACGCGATTCATCAAATCCATAAAAGCTGCTGGGGCATTAGTAAGCCCAAAAGACATAACCAGAAATTCATAATGCCCATAACGCATGCGGAAAGTTGTCTTCGTTATGTCATCCCTCTTAATCTTCAATTGGTGATACCCCGACCGCAAATCAATCTTAGAAAAACATTGAGCTCCTTGAAGTTGGTCAAACAACTCATCAATGTGGCGTAACGGATATTTATTCTTCACAATTACTTTATTCAACTGTCAGTAGTCTACACATATTCTTTACAAATAAGACTGGTGTTCCCCACGGAGAAGAACTTGAACGAATAAAACCCCTTATCAAGAAGATCTTGAAGTTGTTCTCTTAACTCTTTAAGTTCTGCTGGTGCCATACGATAAGGAGGTATAAATATAGGATGAGTGTTAGGAACTAAGTCGATAGAGAATTCAATCTCCCTATCAAGTGGTAACCCAGGAAGTTCTTCATGAAAAACATATGAAAATTCACATGCTATTGGAATTTTTTCCAATTTCTCTTCAGCCACTTGTGTATCCCTTACCATGGCTAAGTACGCTTGACAGCCTCTTCTCATTAACTTGCTAGCAGTCAAGGCTGAGATTTGGTTAAGTACCCCACAATGTGCTCCTTGAAACGAGAAGATTGAATGTCCTGGTATCTCAAATGTCACCACTTTGTTATGACAATCCAAAGTGGCATGATGCAAAGCCAACCAATCCATACCCAAAATCACATCAAAATCTACCAAGTCAATAACTATCAAATCTACCGGCAACACCTTGCCATCAATAGTTATATCACAAGAACGATACACCAACTTAGCAAGCAAATTTCATCCAACAGGTGTAGCTACAACTAAAGGCTCTTCTAAAGAAGATGAACATTTACCAAGTCGAGTAGCAAACCACGCAGATACAAAAGAATGTGTAGCTCCAGGATCAAACAAAACATGAGCATCTTTAGAACACATCGAAAGTATACCTGTAACTACTACATTGGATGTCTGAGCATCCTGACGTGTCAAAGCAAACACTCGAGCCTGACCTCTTCCTGCTGGTACCTGACCTCTACCACCAAATCCTCTACCTCCCTGCTGAGCGATACGCTACTGGTCCAACCCTTTCCAAAATTTCAAATGGTCCAATGAATCTTGGACTTAGTTTCCCCTTTTTACCAAATCGCAAAACTCCTTTCATTGGTGAGATTCGTAGGAATACATGTTCTCCCACTGAAAACTCTAAGGGACGACGTCTCTTATCAGAATAAGATTTTTGCCTACTTTGAGCTTCTTTGATATCATCAACTATGGTTGGACTAATTTGTACGTGGGCTGAAAATAACCTCGAATGGCCAAGTTCAAATTGAATTCCACTTTCAACAACTTCTTGAAACTCTTTAACTATTGGTCTTTTTACTTCTGCTATATGAGCAAGGCTGCCCATGGATTTCCTACTCAAAGCATCTACAACAACATTTGCCTTTCCTGGGTGGTATAAGATTGGCTCTACACTTATTCCATTTTTAGACACAACATGTCCTAAAAATGTCACACTATCCAGCCAAAATTGACATTTTGAGAATTTGGCATATAATTGTTTATCTCTCAAGGTTTGCAAAAGCAACCTTAAAACCAACCTTCTCACATTCCTCTGTCCATGCATAAATGGGATTCTTCTTGGTGAGTTGTGTCAACGGCGCTGCAATCTTGGCAAAGCGCTCAATAAATCTCCTATAATATCCAGCCAAGCACAGAAAACTTCTAATCACTGTAACAGTCTGTGGTTGTTTCCATGCCACCACGACCTCTACTTTAGTTGGGTCGACAGCGATACCTTCCCTTGAAATGACATGTCCCAAGAATTTCACCTCCTCCAGCCAGAATTCACATTTTCCTAGATTAGCATACAATCGCTTGTCCTTCAAGACTTGCATAACTTGATGTAGGTGAACTTCATGGGCCGACGCTAATGGGCCAAAAGCCGACGCTAATGGTTTAGCGTCGGATTAGCGTCGGTGTCGGGCCTAGGCTAAAACAATCGAAACTAATGACTAGCGTCGATCAAACACCATCTGACGCTATATTAGCGTCGGCCTGATCTACGCTACACCGACGCTAGTATAAAATCGAAACATCCGACGCTAAAAAGTCAATTGACACGTTAGCTGAGGGAAAAACTGTTGCGTCGGAGGGCTGACGCTAACGTCAACAAAATATGTAAATAAAGTTCAACTCTATTTATAGTGTAGCGTCGAATTAGTCGACGCTAAGTTCAAATTTATTCATTTTTGCATTTTTTATTTCTTAGCTCCTACTTTATTTTTTTTTTATAATATAATTGATAGCTAAGAAAACATTAAAAGTCATTGCATTGACAACATAACACACGCACCAGAGTATTAAATAACTTAATAAAGTATCATGTATTCTGAAACTACAAAATAACAAGATAGTATCGAATAACAACTTTAACAAAGTTACTTAATACAAATTACTACAAATACAAGGTACTTTAACAAAGTTAATAATTGTCAACCAATTTCTACAAATACATCACCTAAACTTAAGCATGTTTTGCAAAGCAACATAAAGCAGATAACATACCTACAATTAGAACACCCAAGGGTTCGACAAAGCCTGAAAGTGATGCCAATTTGAATGCCTGCCATTTACTAAGACACATCCAAAACGAAAGAAATGAACAAATAGGTAAATAAATAAAAAATTATAATTCAAATATATATTAATTGACATTACTTCATTTAATAACATAGTAATAAAAACCAAGTTTAAGATTAATTAATAATTCCAGGAGTTATTATTTTACAAAGACAATGACATCAAGTATGTCAAAATTTGCAAATGCACCCATTATTGCATCCTGTACGCCAAATTTTCTTAAACACCTATTTTATTTGTAGTTGTACAGGTACTAGCATTCAAATCCAAATACAGGCTCAATTATTTCAAGTTTTATGCAAATATTATTTTATGTTAAAAGTAAAAAAAAACAAAAAAACAACCTTCACATCAAAACCTCTAAGACACCTTTGTTCTCTGCAAGAATAGAAACTCTCCTATCATTAGTATACAAGAAATAAGCTGACATAGGATGCTTTGGTTTCAATGGATCCTTCTCTTTCTTGTTCTTCTTGCTCTTCTTTTTTGTCTCATGTTTGAATTGTATATATTGTTCAAGCAATTCCATAGCAGTCTTTTACTTCTGCTTCTCATCCAAGAGCTTCATTGCCTCAGTCTCACGTTTCTCTTTCTCTTTTGTAATTACTTGCCAATAAGCATCTTTTTCAGCATGGTATTTCTTTTTATAAGGCTTCTTCTCTTCTGCACTAACTGCCTTGTAACTACCTTGTACAAATCCCAACAAAACTGAAAGCAGTTATTATTCTGCTATCATGATTATTTATATTTTTATTAATAGTTGTTGCTAAGGTTCTAAATTCCATGTTCTGCCTTCTATTATTCCTAGTATAAACCCACCTATTCGGAGATCCTCTGTAAGAAATCCAACAAGCAAAATAAATAAATCAAGATAATCAAACTTTCAGCATTACATACAATCTAGGCATAATGTAAAAACCCATGCTTATGCAACTATGTATAAACAACACGTTCTCAATGCTACTCTGAATTATTTTTGCTACAATGCAAAGTACAAGGCTAACAACTCTAGACATAGTTGAAATTTGTAAACAAAGTTACCGAGCATAGATCATGTCAAATGTTAAAAAATGTCAACTTTCAAAAGGATCAATAATTTCCAACAAACACAAAGAAAATCCTGAAACATTATTTCTTCGTATCATCTTTCTTCTTGATTGACCGAGTTTAAATGCAGCAATGAACAAACCAAGTCAAGGCCAATGGAATTTCATATAGCGTGAATATTTATAGTCGATTTGTCTCCTTTAAAGTGAGTAATGTGCTTTGAAGTGTAAAGTTATAACAAACTACAACATTATTTAAACTTAAAATCTACAACTTTGATTTTTCAATCGACAGTTATAATCCCACAATGTTCCCACCTAAAGTGAACAAACCCCTCACCTCAGAGAAGCCAAATTCTATATCCTAGTATAAAGACTCCACCGATAAGAAAGTTGGTTAGCACCTTGTCAAACATTTTGTACTCCAGACTATATAACATAAGAACTTAAAGCAAAACAGAATATCCTAGTATAAGGACTACACCGCTAAGAAAGTTGGTTAGCACCCTGTTAAACATTTTGTGCTTAGACTATATAACAGAAGAACTTAAAGCAAAACAAAAGCAAACATGACAACCATACAGGAAGAAAAAAAAAAAACCCCAAAAAAATTATAAATATAACTAACATCAAGGGTGCACATGACTCATACCACGTGAGCCGGATCGTCATAATTTCCATGAATGGTAAATACAAGCAAATCAACATTGAAATGAGGATCTTCATAATTTACATGACCGAACCTGTAGCATTTTTATCTTAGGGCACCCTTCTTGTCCTTCTTTTCTTGTTCCTTGTCTTTCACCACAGGCAAATTCTGCAATCATATATACAAATTAACATAAATAAATAAAATGTCTCTTTTAATTAATCCTTATAAATAATCACATATACAAATATGTTTTTTATTCTTATAAATTTTAACATTTTTTGTTTATAGTATTTGTGCCTAATTTTTAGTCCTTACAATACAATTTCGTAGTTTATAGCATTGAAAAGTGAGACTAAAAACAAAATTATAGATAAATATTGTTACGGCCGTATATTTTTTTTAAATAGGAAAGATAATTATAATATTATAATAATAATAATTATAATTATAATAATAATTAAATAAAACCAAACTTTCTCTTTCTACCTCGTTTTCCAAATTCATTATTCCTTCCTTTTCTCTCTCCCTCTGTAGAAACCTCCCCTCCCCCATCAAACCATCAACCATTATTAAAATGAATTTAACCTCCTCACAACCATTGAAAAATGCTCTTGGTTAGGATTTTGAGTTAGGATTTGTGCTCTAGAGAAAAGGGTACCCATCTCATGAGAGCTGTTGATTGAGACTGCACAACTCTAATCCTAATATGAATTCATAGAAAAATGTAGATTTAAGTAAAAATCTTATTTTGTACTTAGGATATATTTAAATGATTTTTAGGTTTTCCTAGAGCTAGATAAACTTTAGAATAATTTTTCTAAAGTCTTGGAAATATTTTTTATGCTCAGATTTGTCCGCTGAGATCCTGCCGGTTACTTTGAGAGTTGTCGGTATAAATCTCACAAGTTTCACCATATAGATAGTGTCTCCAAATCTTAAGAGCAAAAATAACTGCAGCCATTTTAAGTTTCTTCTTTACAAATAATAGCATATAGATAGTGTCTCCAAATCTTAAGAGCAAAAATAACTGCAGCCATTTTAAGTTTCTTCTTTACAAATAATAGCGGTGCTCCCCAAGGAGAAAAACTTGGACGAATAAAACCCTTATCAAGAAGATCTTGAAGTTCTCCCTTAACTCCTTAAGTTCTGTTGGGGCCATACGATGAGGAGGTGTGGATATAGGATGAGTGTTTGGAACTAAGTCGATAGAGAATTCAATCTCCCTATCAGGGGGTAACCCATGAAGTTCTTCAAGAAAAACATCTGTAAATTCACATGCTATTGGAATTTTTTCCAATTTCTCTTCAGCCACTTGTGTATCCCTTACCACGGCTAAGTACGTTTGACAACCTCTTCTCATTAACTTGCTAGCAGTCAAGGCTGAGATTTGATTATGTGGTACCCAACAACGTTCTCTTTGAAACGAGAAGATTGATTTTTCCGGTATCTCAAATTTCACCACTTTGTTATGACAATCCAAAGTGGCATGATGAAAAGCCAACCAATCCATACCCAACATCACATCAAAATCTATCAAGTCAATAACTAGTAAATCTACCGGCAACACCTTGCCATCAATAGTTATATCACAAGAACGATACACCGACTTAGCAAGCAAATTCACTCCAACAGGTGTAGCTACAACTAAAGGTTCTTCTAAAGAAGATGAACATTTACCAAGACGAGTAGCAAACCACAAGGATATAAAAGAATGTGTAGCTCCAGGATCAAACAAAACATGTGCATCTAAAGAACAAATAGAAAGTATACCTGTAACTACTACATTGGATGTCTGAGCATCCTGACGTGTCAAAGCAAACACTCGAGCGTGACCTCTTCCTGCTGGTAACTGACCTCTACCACCAAATCCTCTACCTCGCTGCTGAAATGTTCATGAACCTCTAACATAACAAATTTCCACTCTGACGCAAATCGCTTTTTAACTATTTTTAACTATTTAAACGCAAATCGCTTCTACCTCACTGTTGAAATGTTCATGGATTACTCTGACGCAAATTTCCACTCTGAACAATTTAAACAACTAAATCACTTTTTAACTATTTAAAAATATATATATACTTTTTCTCGAAATTTCGACAGAGTATCCTCTGTAATTTCAACATTTTCAAATTTTGTAAAATCCTTGTTCAGCTTTCAATCCAGTCATAATTCAGATAACATAATCAAATTGCTTAATATATTTCCCAAAAAAAAAAACTAAATAGACTTTCTAGACTCCAAAATAGCTGCAATTTACATAGACTCAACAAATGTTACAAAAAAATGGTCCTCGATCAAAGAGGCCTACAAAAAAAAAGTATGTTGAGACTTGAATCAAATAATAGATCCCTACTCAGCTGCTTGCGAATCTGAAAAAAATAAGCAACATAAAGGATAAGTCACAAAGACTTAGTGAGGAGACAACAACCACCATCAATTAGAAGGGAAACACAAAAGGCATGAATAATTGTTTAATCGCTTGACACCAATAATAAAAATCCAGTTAATAACGAAACGAAATCAAAATAAACAACCTTAAAATCATCATAAAAATCAAACAAGTAACCATACAAATTTTTAGAATCAAGAGGCGGCTTTATCTCGTTGATAGCCCTTTCCTCCTAAGGGTGACCTTTCCTTTAGGGGAGGCTCCATCTAACGGATAGTCCTCTCCTCTCAATCCCGCAACGCATCATCACGTATCAATTAGGGAACTTACATCTCGTTGATAGCCCTCTCCTCCTACGGATGACCTCTCTCGTAGAGGCGGCTCCATCTAACAGTTAACTCTCCCTAATCAACATGTAGTAATTAGGTGCACCTAACGCATTAATAATTATAACACCGATTTCCCAAACACGCATTTAAAATCATCTCATCGTAATTCATAAAAAATATATTCAATCGCATAACATATAAATATTTAAATACTTTAACTCATACGTAAATCCAACAAATAACATATTATATAACAAAGGCCATTAAATTAAATACCTGACGAAATTGAGATAAAATTCAAAGGTTGTGTTTCCCAAAATTTTCAATAAATACTTTAATATAGAAAACAAGTAAAATAATAATAGTAGTATAAAAATATATGACGATGATCGTCGTCAACTCACAGCTATGGAGAATCATCTAACTTTGCTCTCCAACAACTCTCAGAGTAGTTGGCAGGATCTCAGCGGACAAATCTGAGTATCAAAAATATTTCTAAGACTTTAGAAAAATCTATTCTAAAGTTTAGCTAACTCTAGGAAACCATGAATATTATTTAAATATACTCTAAGCACAAAATAATATTTTTACTCAAATCTACATTTTTCTATGAATTCATAGTAGGATTATAGTTGTGCATTTACCTCAATGAGTCTCAACCAACAACTCTCAAGCTTTTACTTCTTTAGAATACAAACCCTAACTCAAAAATGCCAACCAAAATAATTTGTAGGAGTTTTAGAAATTGTGCTTATGAGGATGTTAAATCCCTTTTAAGGGTTGAGGATTTGAGTAATAGAGTGAGAAAAAGCAAGGAGAAGGGAAGGATTAGAAAGAAGAGAGAAAGAAGAAAAATGGAAATGGGGGAGTGGGGTTGCTGAGAGAGAGAAGGAAGAAGGGGGGGAGTGAAATGAAAAAAAAAAGAAAGGGGAAAGTTTGTTTATTATTATTATTATTATTATTATTATTGTTATTATAATATTTTTATTTTTCTTTGAACACACGGACGCAAGAGTCGATTGTTTCCATTGATCGATAATGTCACCTGCTTCTTTTACATGATCAAGAATTAGATAAGATATAATTTCTGCTAATCATTTTCTGTTTAGTCATTCTCAATGAATTCCATATCTGATCAAGTCTATCCTTTTCACCCAACCCACCATAAAGAATGACCAAGAAATCGTACGTTATCCATTGACTTTGCGTGATCCTTTTCTCAGTCTCGATGAGTGAGTTGGAACTTGCACTATCAAGATTACCCACATTAACATATATGTTGACCAGGTTCAAATATCTCATCCAACTTTCATCAGAACCAGCACCATTACTCATTTCTTAAAGAATCCTTTTAACTTCATCGATATTAAGAGCTGCAGCACATGAACTTATCCATAGATTATAAGTAAAGATGTCTGGGACAACCTTTTGTTGTTTGAGATCTTCAACAACGGACGGGACCTTTTCAACTTGCCCAACCGACATGTAAAGGCATCGAATGGGAGGTTTGAATCCTTTATCCTTTGATATAGTTCTTCGGCCTTTTCAGTCATTCTTGCTCCTGCAAAAGAGTGCAGAAGGGCCGTGTAAGTCTCGCATGTCTTTGTGGAAAGCGGTAAAGCCTCAAAGTAGCGCTCTGCAGCATTAATGCCGAAAACCTTGGTCAACAAATATATGCGATCTGCATAATCAGAGTCTGATAACTCGTATTCTTTATGAGTAACCATCCATTCCGATATCTGAAATCATCAACAATCAAAAAGTGTGAAGCCATATATCCAACAGAAAATGAGAGCCACGTTCATAATTAAACTTTCTAAGTCCAGTGCAACCTTATGACAAAAAATAAAAGAAAGCAAACAGCTACACTACTCAACAATCCTTGGATGTATTTGAGACCATTTTATGGAGCAAAGCTAATGAATGAAACTAACTACAATGAATCAGAAAAACATTTACGAATAGCCGAATAATATTAATTCAAAATAATATTCATCTCAGAAAACTTCTTCTTTGGTGTTGCAATGGTCTCATATGCTCTCGGAAACAGAGCCTTACTAGGTACTGGACAACGCTAGAAGACCCTTTAAAGCATTATAGCACTATGTAAATTATGAATTTGTGAATCTTACAAAACTATTAATTTTGTTAATCACCTAGCTGAAATCTTTCTTCTACTGAACCTTACAAAACTACTATTAATCATTACTCAAGACTCAGTAATGGTCTTGATTTGTTGTTAATATATTAATATAAGAATAAGAACATTGTCTTAAAGAAAAAAAATTCCAAAAACTTATACGATGGGTTACTACTTTGTGTCTTCTAAAGATATTCTTTTTTAGTTTATCTTAAATGGTGAGTATAACTTGTGTTCACTTACGAGTCATGATTTATGAGTGAGCAGACGCCTGTGAGAATGCATGTCCTTTAGGCTTGGCTCATTCGTATGTTGGGGGTTACTTACGAGTTACTAGGACTAAGAGGTTGGAGGTGTGGAGAGCAAGGCCTTACAGTATGGAACAGGGGTAAACTTATAATCTTAACAGTAGTTTTTAAACAATGCATTGTACCTAATAACCTTCATAATTGCATAATCTAAAAACAACAACAGCTATTATCTTGTCTGCCGAACTCTATGATCAAACGTTTGTGCTCTAGTGTACATTTACTTATCTGTTTTCTTTAGAGCCGAGTTTGTTGACTGTTGTTCTAACATTAACAATTTCCGGAAATTATCCCTAATTCACAATCAGATAACTACAATACCTAAAATAAAAAAATGAGCTTTAATTATATTCAATTAATTAATTTTCTCAAATTATGACACGTAGTGTGAATGAAAAGATACAGGATAGGAGAAAACCTCTAAAGCATGTTTATAACGCTGAGAAGTTCTAAGGTCTTTAGATATATCACGAAGTTCAAAGTTTAGGTACATCACCCTTTTGTCTCAAATATGTGTTTTTTGCGGTGGAGTATGAATTGGCTCTAACTAAATTCTGTTAAGTTTGGGTGACAATTATTATTGAGAAAAACTTAAATGAGTTTATAATAGTGACATTTATCACCTTATCGAGCCAGATTTTATAGGCATAAATTAAGTAGAGTCCATCAACTCAAGTCACCCATCAAATTATTCATGCACAAAAGCCGAAAGGTCTTTAAGACCTTGTTTAAAAATCTAATATGATATCGTTGTCTATCCATTCTAACCATTTTGTAAATCGGCTGTGTAACCATGAATTATGTTTAATATTTAATATAAAAATCTAATGATTATTTATGCTTTGCAGGCAGAAGAATTAACCAAAGAGGACTTTCATGGCTCCAAGGTTGTCTCTTATAATGTGTTTCTAATTCTTTTTTTTATATTAAGGATGATACAGATTAAATTATGTGACTGAATTAATTATGTATATGTATATTCTTCCAAAATGGATTATGAGTTGAAATGAAAGTGAATTTGCTTTATAATCAGTGCATTAACTAGAGACTAACATAGTTGCTGATGTATTAACATTTCAGTGGTTGGTGTTGAGATATGCGATACTTAATTTGGAAGTTATTCAAGCAGCCATTCTTTTAGCCAAACAGGAAGGTCTTTTTGTTTCCTTGGATTTGGCTAGTTTTGAGGTATTTTATGCAACTTGAAATTCCCCTAATCAACATCTATGAAACATTGACAAGGACACAAACACCGGATTGAAAAAATATAAATGATTTTATGTAACTTTATGTCAGACACCAATTATATCTTCAATCTGAAGTATCGTGCTACATAGATTATTATATCACCAATACTGATGCAAATAAGGGAGTCTTTAATTTTTTTAGATATCAATTGATAGCTTTTTAATTGCATCAGCTATGTGCATGTTAATATCAGCTTATATATTTTCTCTCTATTATGGAAAGATGGTTAGGAATTTCAAACAGCCACTTCTGAAGCTATTGGAGTCTGGAAACATAGACCTTTGCTTTGCTAATGAGGATGAGGCAACAGAGCTTCTAAGGTAATTATCACTTTTATTTACCTTCCACTTTATATCATGATATGAATTTTCCAAGCTATTCATTTCACTATCTTACTTTCACTTATTAAGTGACGTGTTGATTGTTTTTAATATATGCTTTACAATGGATTCAGAGGTGAACAGAATGCTGATCCAGTAGCTGCTGTAGAATGTCTGGCCAAGTACTGTCAATGGGCTGTAGTAACATTGGGTTCTAATGGATGCATAGCTAAACATAAAAATGAGGTGGGTGTAATTATTTGTGTATCATAAATTCACACTTGATTTCCATTTTTTTCTGGTAAGGTGTATGATTAGTTTTGGGGTACTATTTCCATTAGCCAAGTGGTACCATTTGAAGTTTTTAATCTTTGTATCATTGTTCAAGATGAAAAACCATTTGAAGGTGTAGGACTATGCTTTGAAGCTATTGAAACAGACCATCAGTTTAGTTCTTAAACTATATATAAATATAATATCTACAAATCTCAGTTGTTGTATAATAATTGGATGTCAGCTCATATTTCGAGCAATATTTCAAAATCAATTGTGTGATATGAAAATATAAGTTGTCTGTTCTTCATTCAATGACCTATATTTCTTGACTGTATGATTGTCTGCTCTCGTGACTAGGTAATCTGAGTCCAACAATAGTGTACTAGTATGTCTGATGCGCTTTTTTTGAATATGTCCAGATTGTATGCGTTCTGGCAATAGGAGAAGCAAAGGCAATTGATGCTACAGGTGCAGGGGACCTTTTTGCAAGTGGATTTTTGTATGGAGTGATCAAAGGCTTATCACTTGAAGAATGCTGCAAAGTAGGAACATGCAGTGGTGGATCTGTTATTCGTTCTCTTGGTGGTGAGGTGACATTAGATAATTGACAATGGATGTACAAACATATGCAGATAAAGGGTCTTCTCACGCCTGATACATCCAAATGAAAAAGTCTAATTCATAGAAATTTGTTACCTCATTTTGATTTCTTCCTTTACAATTCATCTCTTGCCATAAAATCAAATGCTAGCTGTTGTTCTCCAATGTTGGATTTGTTTCACCAATGCATGAAAGTTGGAAGCTTGATATTTTCATTGAAATTCATTAGTATATAATATATTTGAGTTTTAATGGCAGTAGGATTAACAACTGCTGCTAATTTAAGACACCAATAATACACAGTTGCTTCAATTTTCTTAATTGATTAATTGAACTGATGAAATTTAAAATTACTAAAGATAAAGACTGCTAGCTAAATTTTTTGTTATGTAAAATCATAGTGGTACGAGTTTATCATAAAAATTAGCAAGTCTTAATTTACAATTTTGTTAATACTGATGGTTATTATGACCTCAGTTTTACGGAAATGTATGCAAAAAGATTTCTATTCTAACAATATGCGCAGCAGTTTCATAAATTGTAAATTTACAAAACACAAGATTACGGAAGGTCCCTAATAATCAATTCTAATAAATGTCAAACAATATCAGTTATTGATTATATGGAGAAATGCATCAAAAACAATTAGCATTCAAGATATTGATTTTCATACAACCATGTCAAGACAATTAGTCATGCAAAGATATTTATCACAGAATCTTTATCATGCATTCAATCAATATCAAGAACACAATAAATGCAGAAATTTAAACGAGATAAGGGAAAGAAAAGTGTACGCAGATATTTATACTGGTTCAGCAGCCTTGTGACGGCTTACATCCAGTCCTAAGATTAAACCCGATCTTAGCCTTTCCAATAGAACTTCTTAGAATCAGTTTACAGATTTTACACAGCGCCTTGCCTCAATCTTAAACTATTCTCCCTGTTCTATCTTTCCTTCCCTGAATTCCTGAGTTTAAATCCCATAAACTCTACCAAGAATACAGTCAAGTGTCTTCTTGTTGACAACCCTCAACCTCGAAGATCACCACCAGTTGTAACTGGATTTTCTCAAAGTAATTTGGTTATAGAATTTGAATTACAGAAATTGAAATAGATCAAATATACAAAGTTTTTGATCTTCATTCTTCTCAAAGCTATCTTTCTCAATTTTGTCTTTTTCAATCCTTTTTTATCATCAATGTAGATTGTTCAAGGCTGAAAAAGATATTCAAAGTAATATCAGTTGAGAAAGGATTAGTAGTATATTGTGTATGTTGTGAAGGTGTATTATCAAAAATGTTATTCACAAGTTATGAGAAGAATAGAGTGAATGCAGTTTATATATTGTTTCAGGAAAAACAACATATGAATCGATTTGGCCAATCGATTCCTTAAAGGTATAAAGCACACTAATCGATTTGTCCAATCGATTTCGCGAATCTTGTTTTTCTTGAATCTTGAAACTGCGTATACTAATCGATTTACCTAATCGATTAGGTTACCTGAGTTCTTCAGACTTGGATGGATGTTCATATTTGAATCGAAGTGCATAATCGATTTGTGGTGTTTTGTTCCAACAACGAGATCAAAACAATCGATGTGAGCAATCGATTCAAACATGTACATAGTCCTTAATCCATCTCTGTTTCTAAAAACTTTTGTACCAATCGATTTCACTGGTTCCAGAGACACAGTGATTTTCATAAATCGATTTGCCCAATCGATTTGACAAGTTACAGAGTTGATTTAAAACTACATAATCGATGTGTCTAATTGACTTATGGATTTAAGTCTGAAGCACATTACATTGTTTGATTCATTCAATCGATTTACCAAGTCGATTGATGCCAACCTTATTTCAACAGAAGTATGTTAGTGGATTGTGCTAATCGATTGCGTATGTCCCAGACCAAATTCATTTTGAAGTTAATTTGGGTAAATCGATTTGTCCAATCGATTTGCTCATTGTTGGTTTGGCTCTGTGACATTCGAAATCGATTATGCCAATCGATATAGACAATTTTAAAAATACAGATATATTGGCGCAATCGATTTGCCAAATCGATTAGATTGCAAGGCAGGCTACTGACTTGCACATTTTAATTTCAGTAAATGTACCAATCGATTTGTCTAATCGATGTAAGCAATCAGTTCAGTCCTGATGAATTAACCAATCGATTTGCCTAATCGATTTAAGGCTAACTGGCTCTCTGACTTGCACAATTCATTTTCTAATAAATGTACCAATCGATTTGTCTAATCGATTTGTCTAATCGATTGATATCATACTTGATTTTCAGAGAATGTGCAAATCGATGTTGCCAATCGATTGCTTAATCCCAGACTGCATAATTTCATCCAACCCTGTTATAGAATCGATTTTACTAATCGATTTTCTTGTGAATCTTCAAGCTTTTGTTGATTTCTTAAGTTCCAAGCAATTGTCTCAAGTTTGTAGGGTTGAGTTGTTGTTCTTGAAATTTTTCTCAGTTTACAATGTTAGATTTATTTAATGATGTATGTTTGTCAATAATATCAAAAACGAACATATGTCTAACAAATACAATCCAAGTTTTAAGTTAACTATGTAGTTGAGTGCCCGATCAATTTTTTTTTAATTAATAGACAAAGCACACTAATGGTTAATTACTCATCGGTAATGTTCTATGAATAAAATAATTTGCATTTATTAATTTTAATTTGATAGCCAGGACTTTCTTTTGTTGAGACATAGATAGCAGAGAGGATAGTTTACATAAGTAGGATTTCTTGATTTTTGTTTTTGGTGAATGGACGATTGTTTGAAATAAGGTGTTTCCAATGCGATTTAGATCAATTTTGTGATAAAAATTTATCCGATCTAAAAATTAAATTATTTGTGATTTGATTTTGTTTGAATGATAATTCAAAAATAAATCAATCCAATTTAAATTAAATTTACTTTCAGTTGATCCAAATTAAAATTTATAAAATATTATTTCAATATTAATATTATAAAATTTAATGTATAATACACTAAAAATTAATATTATAGAATAACTTTCATTGATTTTTTGAAATTTATAAAATAGTAATAAAAATATATCAAATTAAACAAATAAGCATCATTAAAAAAACAATTCAAACTAATAAGTAATAATTTAGTAATATATAATGTTAATAAATAAATAAGTGTTAAAATGTATATATTCAGTTTAATTCGGTTGTTAAAATTAAATTTGAAATGCCATGAGAGTGGTTTTCACACACACACACAAAATCTAAATACATTCAATAATAATCAATTTTATGCAATTTTTGAATTATTTTGGATCAATTTGCAATTTTTATTTGAACTGGTTTGAATTCCAACACCCTAATTTGAAATTATTGACATTGATATATTCGAAAAACTCGATTAAAAAGAAAAACACACTCAAATCACTAATAGTTTTGTTCTCTCGTTCCCTTTTTGCACCGTGAATGACCAAGAAGCACCTCACTAATGAATCATCTCAATTCTTATAAACAGTGCTAACACTACAATTCATGCAAACATAGAAACAATGTACCAAAGGCTACCCAAATTTCCATATCAAGAAGTATTTGTAGCGCATTAGACTCAACCCTTACCCAACATTTTTTCCCCTTAAATTGTATCTTAAATGTCCATCGGAGAACGGCCTTGGTTTTCTACTCCACCTTGGTTTTCAGCACCACCTTGATCTGCACCAGCACCCTGATCTGCGGCAGCATCCTGTTCAGTTTCTGGCTGAGGTTCTTCAACAGTTGCAGGTTCATCCTCCTTCACAATCTCAAAAGTATCTATTAACTGTTGAACAGTTTCCTGATTCAAAATGTGGAATGGCTCACCAACTCCAACAACAGCAATGGTGCATACAGAGCTCCTGAGCTTTTCCCCCTGCAAGGACTCTCTAGTCGCAATGAGTGAAACTTTGATCAGATCTTCCCGGGAGGAGGCCGTGAAGTTGTCAAACCTGCGTTCCAAATATGTCTTTGCAGCTTGTGAACGAGAACCAATGGCAAAAGCCTGATATTCGAAATAGTTTCCACTTGGACAGTTGTAATAGAGATGAGCTCCCGATTCATCTAATCCAGCTACCAGAAGACCAACCCCATAAGGACGCTTCCATGATCGCTGAGTGCAAACCTGCCACTCAAAATTGCATCACAAATACTGATGAGAAAGAGAGTTTTCATGAGTTCTAATAAATTTTGCAGATAATTCTTCTTTTACACGTAATTTTGGAGATACAAATACAAACTTGGCCTCCAATACCCACTCCATCCAACTTTCTATTAACAAAACATAATTTCAAGCATATATTATCAAAATAATGCAAAGCAGGCGGATTAACTAACCCGATTTTTGTTTATTGTAAATTAAACAAATTAGCTACACAGAAAGTAACTACATCAAGATACGGTAGAAAGAGAAGGGTACTTCTAAAAGTGTTGTGTGCCATATGTTATGTGTCTATCAACTGAAAGATCTGTAAACCCAGTAAGAAGATCCACGTGTCAAATACAGATTTCTTATTTCTTTGATTAGCTTAAATTACAAGATAGCTTGAACCTGATTCAACAAGGTCTTTTACAGGAAAGTTATATTGAACCAATAGAACAATAATTTTTGTTCCACTTCACAACATCAAACAGCCATCTCAGCATAGATTTGCATGACATAATATTAATAACTAAGACATTGAGACTTGAGAAGTTTTAAACATAAATATCAGTATCCTTCAGCATTTCTCTCAGTAAACCTAGGTGGTGCCATGTGCTGTTGAAATTTAAAAAGAAATCGAACCCAACGCCACTCCCACAACAGTATATACAAAGCACATTTATTTAATATCTATAGCTCAATACAATCAGCATATACAAAAGTGTACAAGAGTAGATGTTGTTTCATATAATGTTCTTATCAATGGACTTTGCCAGAATCAACAGATGCATCTTGCAAATGGATATGCATGTGAAATGCTTAAGAAAGGTTTACTTCCTGATGTTTTTACTTACAATATTCTTATTGGTGCACTTTGCAAAGAGGGAAAAATTAGTGAAGCTTACTATATTCTTGGAGTTATGTCTAAAATGGGAATTATGCCTGATCAAATTTCATACAAGATTATGATTCAAGGCCTATGTTTGAATGGAGATGTTGTGAGAGCAAAAGACTTGCTTTTCTCGATGTTGAATAATTTAATGGTTCCCAAGCCTATAGTATGGAACCTAATAATTGACTTTTATGGAAGAAGTGAAGATCTTATAAATGTTTTTCTTACAAGAGATCTGATGTTGGCTTTTGGTGTTCTCCCCAATGTATTTACTTATAATACTTTAATTCTTGCACAATTGAAGAGTGGAAATATCTATGATGCTTGCTCTTTGAAGGAAGAGATGCGTTCAAAAGGTCTTTGTCCCGATGTGGTTACTTATAATTTGTTGATAGGTGGTGCTTGTAATTTAGGAGATCTCAATTTAGCGCATCAACTACACAATGAGATGGTGCAAAGGGGGTGTGTACCAGATTTAATAACTTATACTGCATTTATTAGGGGGTTGTGTATTAGAGGCAACGTTAAAGATGCAGAAGAGCTTTATGCTAGAATACATAAATCTGGATTATCGAATGACCATGTTCCAGTTTAGATTCTTTTTAACATGTACTGCAAATTAGGGGAACCAATCAGGGAGTTTAACTTTTACCAAGACTGACTGGCAAGTAAACAAGATAGTAATTGTGCCTGAAGCCCCTATTATGCTCACGACTTTAGATATCATCAGAGTTTCATCTTCTGGGAAAGAAAGTCATGTTTCCCTAAAGTCAATATAGTTCTAAAATTCAGACTTTTCATTCAAATGTTGGTCGTTCCCAGGCTGCAGCACATATGACTGATGAACTCTCCAGGCTTGTGTTTACAATTATCTACATGTGTGTATTATACTTTGTACTTCTGAATTTATTAGTGGTTTGATTCAGGATAAATTTCATTTGGAAGGGGGAACAACTTTTTAATTGATTTTATAGAAGGATTCATCTTTTCTGATCTTCCTTCCTCTGTCAATGTGTCTTTATTGGCTTTCAAATTTCTTTATGCCAAGTATGTAATTTGTACTTCTGTTACTTGATATATATATTTCCGGTTTATGTTAATGAACCAAGTTGTTTCCAGAGCTTTTCTGAATTCAGGACAATAATGTTTTAATTATTTGGCCGCTTTGGCATGAGAAGTAAATAACTTGGGATCGTATGTACAATTTGAGCAATCCATTCTCATAGTATTTTTAATGACTTTGGATTACTGTTGTTCTTTTGGTGTGTAGTGACTTGTATGTCTTATAATGGAAATATCGTTAAGCAGATAAAATTGAAGGTGTAAAACCAGTTCAGGGCTCGTTATTTCTCTGCTCAGGTTGGATTTTAGAACTGATTATTATTTTATTGAGAACAATTGTGAAAGAATTTGGCTTGAGAAGTTGGTAAAGTTAGTAGATCAATGGTTTATTTTATAACCATCCATAGTAGTTACATAATATCAACCATCCATAGTAGTTACATAATATCAACCATTCATTTGATCACAAATGGTTTATATTACTTATTTATTATTCATTTGATCATAAATGATTTATATTACTTATTTATTGTCTGAAGTGAGTTGCTCACTTTAGAAGAGCCAAATCCATTGTAAAAATATTTAATCTCAGAATTACATGACACGACTTAGAGGTTGAATTTTTGCCCAAGCTTTGCTAACACCAGTAATCACATATTCACAATAGGTAACAATTACTACTTTAGAATTGCAGTTATCTGCTTGAGGGTATCAGTAGTTATCTATGTAGTCAGAAGCGGCCGTTGCGGCCGCAATCACCCTGTCACGTCACGATGGTCCGGCGCTACGCAAAACACCGTTGCGTCGCATGTTAGGGTAGCGGCCGTCGTGGAGAAGTCGAAACACTTTTTCTGGAAAAATGCGCAACAGTAAATACAAAGGAAAATGTCGTGAAGTCATAGTAGCGGTGCTCTTCTCACGCTGCCACCGGCTGGTTATTTTCGTTACAGTCATGGTTCATGGGTTGGCTTGAAACTCGATTTATTGAAAACCGACGCTTCCCATAACAAAACAAAAAAAAAATACGATTATGATAATTGCTGTTTATGATACCTATCTTGCTTGCTAGCATGCTGTCGTTTTGCTTACTTTATTCATTAATTTGCTTTCGTTTTTGGTTTTATTTAATTAATTAATAATAATTGTTAATGTGATTTAAAAAAGAAAATATGTTATGCTATAAGACGAAAGATATAATACTATATTATTTTTAATCAATAATATAGAGTGATTTTATTACTAAAAAAAGTATAAAATAATATTAAATGTTAGTTTAATGGGAATATAGTAGTGAATTGCTAAAATAATATATATTTTTATACATCTATTCAACTGCATTAATTTTGATATTTTATTTGATTTTATTGTTATAATTTTAATTTTTTAAAATAATAATATAATACAATAATAAACATTTATTATACCAACATGGATGTAACTAACGAATATAGTTTGATATACAATATATTTTCTTATTTTTAAATAATATATTGTATATTAAAATAAAATTAAATGATACACTTGGTCAACTTAATACTACTTTAAATTCAAAAAGTTGAATATATTAAATATACACTCTATATAAAATTAATGAAGATATAAATATATTAATCTTGTGCTAATTATTATTACTTTTTGGTCAAGAATCTTGTGCTAATTCTAATATAAATATATATTGACAAATGAATCATTAATTTAGTTTTCAAAATTGTTCATGAGATATTTTAGTTAATAAAATTTACAAATATCTAAAATGAATAATGACATAAATGTTTTATATCACAATAATTTTTCCAACTTTAATGATATTTTTATAATTTTAGTCATTGTATAATTTCATAACAATTGTCTGATTGGAATTTCTAGGGTTCTTTCAGCTTCCGCTTTGTTTCTTTGTAATTTATAATGTAATTACATTCTTACTTGTTCTGTTTTGCAATAAGTAATGATGACATAGGAGTGAACTTGTGGTAATGTGTATAATTTTCTATCAAAATTTGTGTTTTATTCGTTTTTAATTGATTAGTTTACAGTGAAATGACACGATAAAATGTAAGTTATTGAAAACATTTTCCATTAACATTAATTTGTCCTGTGGTTTTATAATTTGTAATTTACTATTTGTTGAGTTTTGTTGGTAGCATAAAATTAAATCAGATATAGCTTCGTTCATTTTCTGTAGTTAGATTTAACTAATAGGTATGGAAATGGAGTGTTTATTGTTGATTCATTTCATACTTTCTCTCTCTCAATGAAGTTAGTTTGTTAGGCTTTTTTCAGGGTTAGGTTTTGTATTATACAATGAGCAGAGCAACTACTCGAAGTAAAAATAAGAGTTGATGCTACTCGCAGCATCAAGCTGCGAACATTACCTGATGTGCTTAATTTTCAGCTTAAACGCTATGTCTTCCTTCCAATTTCCAAAGGTATTTTGTAAAGTTTGAATTTTCTTATTGGTGTGTTATTGTAATCATTAAACAACTGAATTCGTTGGATTTTTCGTTGTTTAATTTTTGGTTTGGTTGTATCTTTTTTTTGTATAAGAGAGCAGTAAATATTGTAAGAATTTTCAGATCATACTCCAATAAATACTTAAAGAGCCAATTAGTTTTTTTAATTCTTCATAGCATATTTATTCTTTTGCCAATTTCCCTAACATTAATTTTGGACTTAGAAAATTAGATTTCCTCTTTGCACATGTGAACCATAGTCCGGAAAACCTTCTCCCTGTTTGTGTGTGAGCATTTTTTCTCTCTAAATTTTCCTATCCCTAGGAAAGCCCCAAATCAAATTTTAAAAAGAATTCTTCCAGTGTGCTTATCACTATTCAAATCAAACATCTTGATCTACAGTCTCTTATAGAAAGAAACATGTTTTTTCTTTCTCTGGGCAAGCTTCATGCAAGTGTGGTTTTATATACCAACTTTTTTGGTACTATTATATTTTCTTTATTTTATATAGTATATTTTGATCTTCTGTTTCACTAAATCGTTTTCTTATGGAGGTATTCCTTTATTCTTCTGTTTTCTCGGACAGACAACAATAAAGAAGAAAGTTACTTCTACATTTTCATTTCCTGCTGAACTTAGTATGCACCACAGATTGTCTGAGCCATCTCAATCTGAATTGATATATGACTTGTCAGCTGTACTGATACACAAGGGAACTGCAGCTAATAGTGGTCATTACATTGCTCACATCAAGGATAAGAAAACTGGGCAATGGTGGGAATTTGATGATGAGCTTATTACTAACTTGGGTAGTGTTCCATTTGCTGATGAAGCTTCATGCTCTGCTTCTAAATCTGTTAAGAATGACATAGATCATTCTAATTCATCTGAAGCAAGGGTAGCTGGCAGTAATGGAAATGGTTTAAATGTCAAAGTTTCACAATCTTCACTTACAGAGACATTTTCATCTAGTGATGCATATATGTTGATGTACCATCTTAAGCATACTAAAAATGTTAGTGCGAATGGGGGCATGGATTCTAGTGCTAACCATACAGAAAGAGATGATAATTCAGTTACTGCACAAGACAGTGATTGTCTTCCTTCTCATTTTTGTGAAGAGATTCAAAATTTCAATGCCTCATATCTTGATGCTTGCCAGCAGTACACTCATCGGAAAGAGAAAGAGTTGAGTCATATCAATGAGAGAAGAGAAGAAGTTCGATCTGTTTTAGCTGAAGCTTCTGTTCAACCACTTGAGCAACCATTTTTTTGGATTAATAGTGACTGGCTTCGCCAATGGGCTGAAAATGTTACTCCAACGTTAGTGCATATGCTTTATGTATTCTTGGCCATGAACGCATCAATAGTTTGTTATCTTTTATTTGTGTGGCTAGATTCTTTTCTTGTGTAGCTTGAGGCGCATTCCTTCTATCGTTTACTTGGGTAGGGTTATTTCACTTAATGTATGGGATACTTACTTTTGAATGTTAATGCAGTGCTATTGACAACACATCTATCCAATGTTCACATGGTAAAGTCCCAGTGTCAAAGGTTACCTCGACGAAGCGATTGTCTTCTAAAGCATGGGATAAACTATTGTCTAAGGTAAATGTTTTTATCTGTTATGATGTCATTCTTTTGATTTTGGAGCTCCTTTTAAATCAATATGAAAAATGTTGATTGAGATTTCTTGTAAATGGTAATGTGGCTTGGGAAGGGATAGATTGGAAAATGATTTCTCCCTTTTCCTTCTATTCTCTGTATGCTGATGGATAATACTCAAGATAAATGTTTTTTTTTGGCATCAGAGTGAGCTGTGTTCATCATGAAACATCAAACTTACCTTGTTTCTTCATTTCTTGTGAGTCTGAAAGAGAAATATTTCAACAAATGATAGTTTTTATGAAGTAGGTTATTTTTGGTTTGTGCTGATGTGAGGATAATGCAGTGTACATCGCTGAATGAATTACAGTGTACATAAAAATAACAGGAAGTTTGAGTTTCTGTTGAGAGATTTATAAGCAGTTAATTTAGTCATGGTTTATTCATGTGTATCTCCTAATTCCCATTGCTGCTAATAGTATGTAACATTTTTCCTTTATGCCATATAAAATTCAGTATGGTGGGGGGCCAACACTTTCCCATGTTGACCACTGTTGGGATTGTCTGATTGATGGGGCTCGAAATGTCGTCTCAGCTGACACTTATCGGGATCGAAGAGAATCATTTAAGCAACTTGCACGAGATGTTCTTGATGGGAAAAATGAAGATGGAAAGTACTATGTGTCTAGATCATGGTATGGTCACAAATTTTTTCTGCTGTTATTACTGTTCCTATAGAAAGGAATCAGGTGTGGTAGAGATAAGTTTTCTATTTTCTATTGTGTTATGGGTTTTTTAAAGCTTTACGGGGCCAGTATTATTATGATCTGAGAGAGAAGGAAACAAGGCACAAAGATTCTTTTTTATATCAGACAAATAATGTATTAATTAAAGCGCCAAAAAGGCTTGAAAAGAGTAAATTTTTAGTCCAGTAGACTAATAACATAAGAGAGGGGAAATACACATGAATCCTCAACAGGGTCTCTAATACAAGATAAAGCTTAATACTTATACAATTATACTAGTAGAGAGTTAAAAAACTAGGATAGCATGATAATTGAATCCTAGATATGTTGGGCTGAGTTAGACCAAAGCCAAAACCTAAGATAGTATCATATTATATCCTATATATATTGGGCTGTTCTGGTTGTGCTCCAAATGTTCAGTTTTGAGTGTAATGGATTGTGTTGACTTGTTGAGCGTCTGGCATTAGATAGTGATGTGACCTGAATAATGATTATATGTGGTGGGCATCCCTCACCTTACAAGTTGAAGACTATAGTTTTATAACACTTGTATATTTGTAGGATGACAATGAGGGGTTCGCTCAAATTATGAATTTTTATCTGAGGATAAGTTAATATGTTCTTTTAAGTTTTTCTTTTTTGGCATTGTTGGAAAATTAGATTTTGCTTTAAATAGTTTCAACCTTTTCAGGTCATTGCCATAGCTTATGCGATTATGACAACACGATCCATGAATATGAATTGGAAAATGAGGGCGATTCGAGTTGTTCCGATGTTTCTTTTGCCTGCCTTATCATCTGCTGCTTATTCAACATTTGTAAGCTTCATAAGGATGTGTAGGTGTCACGAGATTTATAACTAACACAAATATCATGCAGAAGCTAGTTTATTTTTGTTTTTATAATTCAGAGCACCTTTTCTTTATCGTGTTGGTTGTTCTATTGAATTTTCAGTTGACATCCAGATCTAGGTCAATATAACCTTTAATTTTCTATTTTCCGTTATTGTTAAATTTGATGTTTGGCACATTGAAAGTCAACCTATATATGACATACTTTACTGTTCGAAAATAGCTCTGACTTCATTATTATTAGTAGAATTTCTGTTGTTACTCGTGCTTTAAGTGGGTTTTCTGCCAAGAATATAAAGCCAACTTTTTTCTCTATGCATCATTTTGATTGCCTTGGTGTAGTCTTGTTGTAAATGTCGATAAACAAATATGATAATGATGTGTCATTACATTTACTAGAAGCTCCTAGAATTGATGTAAATTAGGACAAATGTCTCATATGAAACTTCTGTGAAGATAAAAATGTGTTTGAAGGATTTGCAACATTAGATTCTAATTTTTTGGATTGGAAGCCTGTGTTTAGAGTTTAATATGCGAGGTGCATATAATATTAGTTGAAAATTAAATCTGAAGGCATGATTTTATAGGTGATCGCAGGGACCAGAAAAATCTTGATAGGCTGAGAGCTGAAAGGAAGGCAAAAATTGATGAGCTCAAAGAGAAAACAAATTATTACATTACTCAACAACTCATTCAGGTAATGTTTGATGCATTGCTTGCTACATGGCTTTCAATATCACCCTGTTTCCTTGTTGTTTGGAGCATCTGAAATATGTTTGGGTCTGTATTGATCTGTTCATTTCATGTTCTTAATTATCTAAAACCTTAATGCTATATTTGGGTGCATTTTATGAAGTAAACCTTTTAGTATAGTTATATGATATGATTGTATAACTAGATGTTGGCATATGCTAGAACAAACAAATCCAATCAAACTTTTTGATTCCCTAACAATCACTTCCCCGTCATTTGATATCATATCACCCAATAAAGGGAAAAAGGTGCCTTCCCTTGGATAAAAAGTAGAAAAATTGATACAGTTTTTTAATGGAGAGACTACTGAGTTAATGAAGGATGAAGTTGACATAACCGTGCATTTGAGCCTCCCTAAAATTTTTCATTAATCTCAGTCACCAGATGAGTATGATTGTTTTGTTAATCAACAACGTTCAAAAAACGATTGAAATCACATATGATAAATTCTATGACTAGAATCCTTGATTCTTTTCTAGAATCCTTGATTCTTTTCTAGAATCCTTGATTCTTTTCTAGAATCCTTGATTCTTTTTTCAATATGAACTGAGTAGAGTCCTGTTTTTTGAAGTACATTCTTGGAACTTGGAAGGCAACTACTGATGATATTTGTTTGCAACTACTTAAATATTATCGTGTATATCCCTTGTGATTGCAGAAATATGACACTGACCCAGCAGCAAAGGCAGCTGCTGCAACTGTTTTGGCATACAAGTTGGGTGAAGATTCGGGTTTGAAAGTGCATATGGAAGATGAATCTAAAGTCGGGGCTCCTGCAGGAAAGTCTAACAAAGTTGAATGCGTGCAGTCTACTGATCTTCGAAATCGGAAACAAGTGCAAACTCAGTCCACTAGCCTGGAGACAACTACCCCAAGTCATCCTGATAAAAAATTAGTTGCTTCTAGGGGAATCGATCAAACTCAGACTCGTGTGCAGAATGAACTTTTAGTTGTTGAGCATCGCCAACCTCAAAGCTCAACAAAGCACTATGGAGGATGGATTGCTCGTATTGCAGCTTTGCTTGTGGGTGAGGATCCAGTGCAGTCTAACGCGCTCATATGTGGTAACTGCTATATGCATAATGGTAAGAGGAATAGGTTTAATTTTAAAACTTTTGTTCTCTTTCCGAAACTCAAAGAGGGAGAGAAGTTGATCTTTATCATGCAAGTGTATATGGATGGTTAAAAATAAGTTTAAGCATAAATCAATCTTGACCATCACTTACATATTTGTTTGGTCAATACTAACTCCCTTCACCTCTGTGCTCTTACTCGATGTGGGCCTCCTGTGTGTGGGGATATATCTAGTGAGAGGGATTTTTATACAAGCATAATAGAAATAAATTTTGCCTATGCAACCATATCAAGATAGTAAATGGTCGTCACATGATCACTTCAAATTTTTATATTTATTGTTTCAATTATTTTATCAAGACAAGGTGTAATGACCAATATTTAATCCTTTTCACACAATGTGCCTCTTCCTCGATATACATGCATAGATACATACATATATATGTGTGATGGATTGGCATCGAAGTGTTTTATATCTGCTTATTTATTGTCAGGTCTTGTTCGGAAAGAGGATTTCCTGTTTGTCACTTACTACTGCCCACACTGTCACGCCCTGAACAAACCAAAGCAACTGGCTGAGACCATCTCCGCTTCTAATTTTCCTAAAACGGATTCCCCAAAAACAAATGACGGAGAGGCAGTTAGTATTTGTGCTTCTGACAGCTTGGTTAGAAACAATGAATCGGTAAATGAGACCCCTGTAATTGAGCACATATCTGAAGAGGATAGTTTAGTGAAAGAAGAAAGCCAGTGAAAACGAAGCTTCATTGGGGACGAGCACATGACTTGTCCATTGTTTCATTAAAAGGACTAACTCTGAGGAGACCAACTTGGCAGTTGGTTTTGTAACAGGAAAAGTGTTGACATGTTACTTTGAAACTTGTATTAATACATGAATAATAACATTTAGATAGCATATCTAGTGAGTTATGAAAATTTTGGGATTTGATTTTTATTTTTGACGTTTTCTTGTTTACTTAATTGGGTGGGACATTCTTAGCTTAAGAGTTGAACTGCATGGAGGAGTCAAATAATTTATCCGTTTTGTTTAAAGAGTTAACGAGCGTTTGTTGTGGCCAAGTTGTTAGTGAACCAAGTTGTTTCCAGAGCTTTTCTGAATTCAGGTCAATTATGTTTTAATTATTTGGCCGCTTTGGCATGAGAAGTAAATAACTTGGGATTGTATGTACAATTTGAGCAATCCATTCTCATAGTATTTTGTAACGCTCTAGATTTTGATCCAAGACATTACTCAAAAATATTTATTTTCTTTCAAAACAATTTGTTTTTTAATTCATCATATAATAAAATTTCACTAGGAGATAGTTTGATTTCACTTTAAGAAATAAAGTAACGCAATTTACTAGATATTATTATTATTATTATTATTATTATTATTATTATTATTTTTGCAAAGACAATTTACCAATTATAGAAAATGTCCACTTACGTATTAAAATAGAATAATTCAGGTTTTTCCTAGCGGAAGGACCCCGCTTCCACATTTCTATTTAAAATCGGCCATAAAAGTAAATAACTTCAAAAAATAAAATAAAAATGTACCACATCAATCTTATTACTACAAATATGATTTTTATTTATTTATTTATTTATTAAAATATCCATTTTTTCCACGTGCGCGCGCCAAGCAAACGTCATTAATACAATTCTTCAAAATCCTTAGTACCTAAATGTTGGTGTAAGGGGTCAGTTCATCCCACAGCAAAATCAAACCAAACAATAAGTTAACAACCATAAAATAAAAATATAAAATCTTTTTGTAATAAAAGATTTTAAAAAATAATATTATTTTTTTTATTCGCAAGAGTGTATGAAAAGTTATAAAATATATATATAAATAACTCCAATAATAACTCACTTTAGAATGAAAATAACAATGACAATAAAATGTATCCAAATTATGCATGCTCCTAAACATATATGATCTGGATATAGCCAACCACTAAGGCGTCCACACATAAGTCACCCATACCAATGGGAAAAATTAAACCAGCTACTAAGGCGTCCACAAAGATGTATATGATATGTCATGACAATGATAATGATGTTCAAAATGTACAAATCACTAGCCACTTAGGCAACCACAAAGAAAGAAAATCATAACACAAATAATCAGCCACTTAGGCACCACAAAGAAAAACTATTCTAACCCGGATCACCAGCTACTAAGGCAATCACAAGAACGACTCATTCCACATCAAATTTTTGTAAATCACACAAACATCAAATTTACATTATCATGGATGTTCATAATTATAACTCAATAACTTCAACACATCAAATATGTACGTGAACAAATATTTCAAAATTACCCCTTTTTACTTTAATAATCCATAGGAGTCGAATTTGACTACGTTTTATTGATAACAATTAAAACTCATATCACCAAGAACACAATAACAACATAATTCTCATTCATTTCATTATAAAGTTTTCAGCGTTCTAAAAATAGACTATTCGTTAATGCATTCAATAATCAATTTTCTCATATCATTAAAATAAAAATATAAAGTTTTCATCAATTTCCTCAACACACATATATTGTTCATAAAAGTCAAGTTTTTAAATTTAAAATACTCAAAAGTCAAGACTTAAAATCTAATACATCATAATAAACATATTATGAATCATAACATTATAAACATTATAATTTCATAATTAAATACTCTAAAACACGTAAAGTACTAAACATTTTCACTACAAACTTATTTATCAAGGCATAATAATAAAAATATAACTCTAAAATCAATTTCATTAAGATAGAGGTATTACAAAAAAACAATCAAAGCATTATATTTTTTCTTTACGACGAAAATAAAATCAGTCTTTTTCTTTTAAGACATCCAGACATCATATCAATATCTTACGATTCGTTAATTTAATATCTAGCCTAACTCTGCATGGGGAAAACCCCTTACCTCGAGTGCTTTCCTTCCAAGTGACACTATATCGTCCTCGAAAATTTCAACAAGATGAAGGAACAAAAGTTTAGAACCTCGATCCGAATGTGAGGGAATGTGAGGATGGTTGTTTGAGTGACTTAGAAAATATTTGAGATAAATGTAATGTTGGTAATGGTGTGTCTTACGAAGGAGAGGTGTCTGTGACTAATAAAGGAGGTGTGTAATTAATCAGAGAGAAGGAATAATTCCCTTCATTGAGTTTAGCTGCCTCAATTGGAATAATATCATTCAATGACCAGCCGTTAGGAATTAATTGGCTTTCATGTATTTATTATTGTTAGTTACACATTTGAATGGACACAAGAGTAGTGTGGGTGATTCAATTTTGACTTGGTCAAAATTGACTTGGTCATTGTTCACTCTAAGACATAAATTTTTACGAGTTTTAATTAGTTAATAAAAAAAATTCCAATAATTAATTAATATAAAATTACTTCATCAAATAATCAAACATCTAAGGAATAATTATTCTATTATCGTCACACTAAAACAATCAAAAAGAATAAACAAAACTAAGGGTTTTAATTTAGTTAATTAAAATAAGAGTGTTACAATACTTACCCCCTTAAAATAGTTTTGTCCTCGAAACTAAGAGGTATCTAGAAGGTTTGGGTAAAGCGCCCTCATCTTCTCCTCCAACTCCCAAGTGGCATCCTCAGTCGTCTAGTTCCAAATCACCTTAACCAATGGAATTTCCTTTCCCCTTAAATGTTTGGTAGTTCTGTCTGCAATGCTTATCGGTGAGACCTCAAAGGTAAGCTTCTCCTTCAATTGAATATCATCTGGCGCAATAATATGGGATGGATCTGCCATGTACTTCCTCAATTGTGACACATGGAACACATCATGCAAATTGACCAAATTCGGTGGTAAAGCAATTTGATAAGCCACTGGACCCACACGTCGAAGAATTTGGTATGATCCAATAAACTTCGAAGTAAGCTTCTTTGACTTCAATGCCTTACCAACTCCAGTAGTGGGTGTCACTCTCAAGAATACTATTTTGATGGGTCCTTGTACCATTTTTTTTTATGCGACGTGAGGAAGTTAAAATTCTTGGGGCAGTGCTTTTGTACAAGTGTCTGCCGAGAATACTCCAGGGGTATGAGCTATGTCTGATAGGTCTCATAGCCCCAGTGTATTTTGTCTTGTAAATACTTTGGGTTTGTATTTCAAAAATTATTTCCGCTGCTTGTAAATATTGTTGGCTTTTGTCGTTATGTTACGACTTAAATATTTCATCCAAAAGTATTTTCTTTGTTTGTTTATTTATTTATTTTATTTATTTTTTTTTAAAAAGAAATACACTCGCACTATTAAAAATTGGGGTGTTAATGATGCTGCACTTATTGCTGCAATTAAGGAACAATTTCAAATTGAACAGGTATTCAAACCATATATTGCCTTATTATATATTCTAATTGTAATAAATTATATATATATTAAAAATTGCACAACTTAAATTAATAGAAGTTCATTTTCAGAACACATCTAAAGGAGAACCGAGTTGTGAACTTCTTAGTGAAGAAATACTATTTGACACTGTAAGTATATCTACACGACTCTATAAGTGCATCATTTTGATAAATAGATTTTGATTTCATAAATCTTTATGATAATAATCTAATTAATTCCTATAAACTTTATGAAATATGTAGCAATCATTATCAATGACTGATGAAAACGATATTGAAAATGTTTAGTTAGCTACACCGGCTAAAAGACCTCTAACTGATGAACAACAAGATAATGCGGGTAACGATGTAATTGTAAGTGCCCAACTATCATCATCAAAACCACTCAAGAAAATCAAATGTGAATAGGAACTACAATGAATTATGTGCTAGATAGTAGATGATGACATCAATTATGTTAAAAATTATTATTATATGTTGTAATTCTAAGGTCTAATTATGTTTTGCCTCATGAAGTCTGAATTATGGGATATATATATTCTTAAATCATGTATTATTGTAAACACTAAACACAAGTACACTTTTTGGTTCAATGTTATTATTATAGGATTGGTGTTTAATTGATTAATGTCTTTAGGAACAGCAATATAGAAAATATTAATATGTTGTCTGTTGAAAAAATATGAACTCTATCATTATTCTTATATCTCTATATTTAAAAAATTATACATGACTAAAGAGCAAATTGATTACTATCTTAAATAATAGTATTTTTTTGTTTTTGTTGCATAATACAACATAAGTTATACAATTAGGCTATAAAATAACTCAAACTTTCATACGTTATAATTAATATATTACATTTTATTTTATGAATCAAATTGGTTCGTTTATTTTATAAAAAATCAAGTGATATTTTATTTTTTTTAACAATTAATATCAATCAATAATGTCAATTTAGTACAGTACAGTTTCCAAAATCAATATGGTTTGAAAATGTACAGTTTAATGACAATTATATATTTCGTGAAATATTGATAAAGTTTTTGGTTAAGCAATATCAAATATTTATTGTTCCTAAATTGGTTAAGCAATATCAATTAATACTTGGTTTGTTTCGCGAATCTGACTTCGACCAATAAACAATGAGTTGGGGTTAATCTAGTATTAAAAAAATAACAACAAAAAAGACATGACATGTAAAAAAAAAAAGATCAAATTATTCGTCGTTCCAAAATATATTAAAGACAAATAATTTTTTTATTTATTATTATTTTACCTTATTATTGATTCTACTCCACTAACTTTAACTTAGGATTTTAAAAAAATTCCTCTTCCTTGCATCTTTTCTCCTTCCTCACTATATATTCACTTTTCTTCTCCTCTCTGCATCATTTTCTTCTTCTTTATTATTATTATTATTATTATTATTATTATTATTTTTATTATTATTATTATTATTATTATTATTTTTATCATTATTATTATTATTAAATTCATTCCATCATGAGGACCTTCTCTCTTTGCGGTGACACTTTTCATGACGATCTTTGTTCATACAATTGTTTTCACGATGCACAGCGGCCCAATTCACAAATCTTCTCCAATTCTGGTTCATTTTGTCGCTTGTTCTCCAGTTCTGTTTTGTATCATTTACATTGCTTTTGTTTATGTTTGATACATTCAATTTTAGTGTATTCTCTAGTTTTGTTTCTATTTATGTGTGTTCTTGTTGAAGTAGTGTTGTTGGAGAATTGAAACTGCTTCTTGTTTTGCTAATTTTTTATTTTTCAGATATTGTTGTTGTGTTTTTATTTATTTATTTATTTATTTATTTATTCTTTTTCAACTATTGTGGTGTTGTTGTTTGCTTATTTTTCAAAAACCATGAATGAAAGTCATTTTTAAGAAACAATAGTTTCTACATTAGTAGTTAATAAAGTTGTGGGAGAGGGGGTAAATATTCTTAAATAATGCAGTAGATGGAAATGATGGTAAGAATTAAGTTCAAGGAAAGGGTGGTATAAATGAAGTTGATGGGAACGGAAAATGGATAGGGAATCTATAATTCGGAACCATTTCACTAAATTTAATTTGAAAGAGAATAAGGGTGAGTATAAGACAAAATGCAATCATTGTCGTAATACATACGGCTGCCACCCAACCACACATGGCACAAATTCTATGAACAAACATTTGCATGGATTTCACAAATGGATATTTAGTAAAAAGGGGACACTACATGGGTACATGTCAAAGGTTGCTAAAGATGAATATGGTTCTTGAGTTCTGGTTGGTTATAATTAGAGGAGGATATATGTAGTTGAATATGTTGTATTGGATGAAAAACCATTTAATGTTGCAGAAGGGTTTGGATTTCATAGAATGTTAAATCGATTCGACTTTCGATTCAACATGCCATCTAGGGTCATAATTTCAAGGGATTTTTATCAACTGTTTTTTGGAGGAAAAGAAAAAGGGAAAGGCTTGGTTTAAAATATCATGCATTCATGTTTATTTGAAAAATGATTGTTGGACTTCAAATCATAATTTAGGTTATATGTGTTTGATGACTCATTTTATTGACGAAGAATGAAAATTGTAGTACCCCAATTTTGTTCAACTAGTATAAAATACTATATCAAATAAAAATAAAAATATAAAGATATATATATATATATATATATATATATATATATATATATATATATATATATATGGCTAAATTACATTTGTGGTCCCTTAACTTAATTTCAGGTAACGTTTTAGTCCCTTATCTTTTTTTTTTCCCGATTTAGTCCTTTATTCCTAATAATATCAAATAAAGTATGAAAATATGAGTTTATTTCAAGATTTGCATTACGGATTTGATGAAATTTGTATTATATTGAAGAATATAATTAATTTTATGAGTTTTGATTGAATTTTTTTTTGAATTTTTGTTTAAAAAAGGATAACATTGTTGAAATTTTAAAACATAAAATATCAAACTGTCATTTAAAATTAAAATAAAGGACTAAATCGAGAAAAAAAAAAGATAAGGGACTAAAACGTTACTTGAAATTAAGTTAAGGGACCACGAATGTAATTTAATCTATATATATATATATATATATATATATATATATTTCTGCTTTCATAATCATTAATATAAAAAAGAAATAAAAATAATATAGCTAAAATTAATAAATGATGTTTTTTTTCATCATCTCTTAAAACCACAATTAAAATAAAATTAGAGCATGATACACAATGATATATATATATATATATATATTTAATTAATTAAATAAAATAAAATCATATTGTCCTCTCTGGTTGTTATGATGCAAAGAGAAGAACACAAAGCTTTCAGTTTAAATGAGAAGCACGAAGACAACATTCTGCAAAGTCAGAGACACATATAGAGAAAAAATTTAGCTCATCCAAAAATTGTTTTATTTCTCAAACATAAATAGAGAATTAATATACTCAAATAAAAACAATTTTTTTAAAAACGTGAATGCATCAGACTGACAGAAGAATTTAACTTATGAACAGAGGAAATAAAACATAAATAAGGAAATTAATGGGGAAGCACAACAAAAAAACAACTAAACATTTTAAAAAAACTTAATAAATAGATCTTCATTTGGGGGGTTGAGTAGAAAATTTGATTGAAAAATAAAAACAGAGAAGAAAATGATTTTTCTTTCTTTGATAAAAAATAAGGAACAAAAAAGTTGAGATTTTGAAAAAAAGATGAAGTTGAATAGAGAGGAAACAACAATTCAATTTTATCCCTAAAATTAAAAGAAAAAACAAGGAGTATACTTTTTTTTCACGATTGCCGGTAATTATCACTGACCACTGTTACACCACCGTTGTCGTCTTCTTTGTTGATATACACAGATCCACATCTATCACGTTTGTTTTATTCTTTATCTCTTTAATATGACACTTCATTTGGTTGTTTGTTTGTTGAAATTTAGATTTCACCCTTTAAAAATGATGCAATTTACTTGGTATAGGTATAGGTATCAAATTAGGCAAGACACTAGTTGTCAGTTTTATCACATTAAACAAGAAACTATGTGTAAGTTTTATCACATTAAGCAAGGCACTAGGTGTCAGTTTCTTTCACAAATAGAATTGACTATTTAGTTTCTTTTTTACGCAAAGACAGGAATAGATACATCTTAGTTTGCTTATTTTCATTTTATTAAATTATAAAAATCAAAGAAAATATTGGTTTTAAGTCATGTATAGATATAAATTGATACATCATATAAATTCTAAAATTCCTTTTTTAACTTGTTAACTCAATATCAATTTTTATAATTTGATTAGATTAGATGTGACATCTTTTTTAATCTCAGGGTTGTTAAGACACAAGTGGTATCACTTGCTGGTTTTAAAACTCAAATCTAAAATCGAAAATAATAAAATATTCTTAAAAGGGTTGACAAGATAATATATCTTTTTACTCCTTGAGTTTTTTAGACACGAGTTGTACAACTTGATAATTTTGAAACTCTTATTTCAAAATAATTATTTAAATCAAACAAACTAACTTTTTTTTCTCTTCGTGAAAACAACTTTTATTTTTATCAACAACAAAACAAATTTTCTTTAAAAACAATCAATACATCTGCATTTTCTACCAAAAAATTACGTAATTTTGATTTCTCCATCGCACCAGGAGATAGGTAGGAGAAAGATCACATTCTTGTTAAGCACAATAATAAAAATTTCTTTTTTCTTGTCCTTTCTTTCTTAAGCACACATTTATTCCAAAATCATACTAAAAAAACAATTGTTATTCATATTTAATGATAAGGAGAAATAAATATACTTTAAGTTAATATTAATATGGCGCAATTAATTATAGGTAACCGTAATTTAACGAATTTCGTAGGATGGTAATACCTTCCCTATGCATAATTGACTCCCGAACTCAAAATTTGGTTTCAAAGTTCATTTTTATTTTTTTTCTTCCATTTTTAAGGGTTTATCAATATTGTCCCTATTTTAAAATAAATTTTGGTGGCGACTCTAGTGAGGAACTTTAGTAGAGTCAAGTCTAACATAATTAGTTATGCATAATTTTGAATTTTTTCTATATTTGTTTGTTTTTTATTTTCTTTTACTTTATACATTTATTATTTCTTAATAAATATTAGCTGATATTATAATACTCTTTTAAGCTAGTAGATTATTTTTTTAATATTATTTATTTATTTATTTTGTATATGTATATATGTTTTGTTAGAACTATAGAGCTATTGAATTATACTAATTTCACTTTTACTAAGACACACACTTATAAGTTCAAGCAACCTGATTTGAAAAGTTAAAGGGACACCAATAATCAAATGAAAACCATACAACGTGAAAATTTCTTTAATAAATATGGAAAGATCTTAAACCTCTTGACAATAAATGTGCAAATAGGGGCCTTCACAACACTTACTCAATATCACAACCATCTTTTAAGATGTTTCACCTTTCAAGACTTTCAGTTGGCCCTGACATTAGAAGAATTCAAATGAACAATGGGTTACTCCTTAGAGAAAGGAAAACCTTATCGATATATTGGGAAACCACCAAATTTGAGCGTAATTGCAAAAGTGTTGAAAATCGACATAAGAGAGTTGGCAAGTAAAAAAGAGGAAAAATGAGCTATTCATGGTTTTTCAAAAAAATATCTAGAGCAAAAGTGTCAAGAGTTAGCCGTAAGAAAGGAATAGAGTATTCTTATAGATGTTTTGACTCTCATTATATGTGATATTTTTTTATTCCCAAACCTTGATAATTTTGTAAACTTTGCTGCCATCAATGTCTTCTTGGCTTTTAACCAAAATAACCAAAATCCAGTTACTGCGGTTCTTGCTGATGTATACTACTCTCTACACAAGCGACCCGAGAAGAATGGAGGAACAATTTTGTGTTGTGTTCTAGTGTTGTATACTTAGTTCATGTCTCACATGTTCAAGAAAGGGTACCATATTGGAGTTAAAAGTAATTGTGAATAGGCTCAAAGTATAGCTAGCCTTACTAGGGACATAATTTCATGGTATCATAGAGAACAAGGGGTGGAGAAAGTAATATGCCAATCCATAGATTTTCCAAACATACCTTTCATGGGAACCCAATGATGTATTAATAACAATCTAACGGTAGCTCTAAGACAATTTGGCTACCTTATGTTGCACAATATTGGTATAGTAGACCTACCAATGTTGCGTAGAAGTTGGGAAATGATCATTAGAAAATCAAGAGTACTCAGATGTAGAAGTTGCAGCACAAAAGAACCCTATCAACAATGGGTAAAGAAAATAGTCCAAGAAATCAAGCTTTCTTTCCACAGTACACCCTCAAATGATCACCTGAACCTACCCTTGTTACAAATGAAGAAATAGAGGAACTCAAAGCATCATTTTTAAAATCTGAAGAGGAAAAAAGAGAGCTACAAGCAAAATTAGAAAAAGTCTCCCAAGAGAACGAGAACTTACGATAAGAAAACACATGTAAGAGTCAGTTTATTGAGAAAAGCAACAAGAAGTTGAAAATTGAAAAAGAAAATAAACTTGACATACAAGATTGTTTGACAGGTGCAAATGAAGAGTTAGATGTTTGAAAGTAAGAAAGAAATAAAGCTATTGAAGAGACCTATATGTGGAAACTATTGTGAACAAAATCAACAAGCTCTAAGAGAAACATGAAAAAGAGTTTGAAGATTTAACTATTTAAAGAAACGATTTAAAGAGATGGTATTTGAGTACGAAAGTCAAGCAACAAATGAGAGGTAACACACGAAAGAAATTGAAGAATTACTCTCAAAACATCAAGATGCACTAGGAACATAAATGGAAACTTCTACTGATTTGAAGAATTACAATGATTACCAAGAAAAGCTCTATAATGACTTAAAGGATGAAACCATATATTAGGAGGATCATTTTATGATGTTGCTAGGTCAGTTGAAGAATCAAGAGTTCTATAAAGAGTTGGAAGATAAAGGCAAGCATTGGAAAGACTGCTTTTCGAAATTGGCAATGCTAGCTAATCAAACAATCATAAAAATTCCAAAGCATCTAAGAGAGATTTATGCGGTAATGCATCCGCTCAATACTCCAGACAAAGTCTGCAAGTTCGTTGAGTATTGCAAAAATTTGGTAGAAGAATTGGAGGAGAAGATTGATTGTCCTATTAAAAGAGAAGATTGAAGCACCATAGTCGATGTAGTTTTTAATATAAATGTGATGTACTCTTTTTCTCATCAATGAAAGATTTGTTGTTTTGATTTCCGATACTCATATTTTCTTCACTAATAATTCATTTTTTTTTAAAAAAAATTACATAACACTTATGATTCCCCAACACCCAACTACTATGTACAAAATATAGATAATTAACTAATTGATTTCATCTTCATTCCATTCATATTTAATACATACTCATAGAATTTTTTATTTATTTAAAAAAATAGAAAAAACCAAGAAAGTTGTTTCCTTGACACTAGGGATGGGAATAGACTAGGCCGTCCGTCAGGGGCCTATGGGGTGGCCTACTTAGGGTCTGGCCTATTTAATAAAAAGGCTAGGCTCATGCTATTTTTAAAGCCTATTTATTTAAATAGGTCAGGCTCAGACTTATAAAAAACCTTATTAGGCCTGACAGACCAACATATATATATATATATTATTAATATTTATTAATGTTATTTTTTAATATTATATTAATAATATTGTTTCGTATTTGAAATTCTATCAAGTAGGCAATCACTTAGTAATCATTTCATATTCAGTAGTCGTTCCATATTCGGTAGCGATTCTATATTTTGTAGTCATTTCATATTCGGTAATCGTTCAATTAGTCAATCACTCAATAGTTGATCCATATTTGTTTAAGAGGTAATAATGAGTCCGTTTATTTTAGAAATAAAAATCTATTATTTGAAACCAAAAATTATTTTTTTAGGATTTAAAGGATGTTTTTTTCAGATTTTTTAAAAATTATTGTTAGAAAAATTATTTTTTGTTTAATATATATAGATATGTACATTGATATTGGTATGTGAGGAGCATCATGTGGTATAAGTAGAATATTTAAATATTTTAATATGAATAAGACTTTTAAAAAGGCTTCTGGGTCAGGCTAGACTTTTAAAAAGGCCAAGCCAGACCGAAAAAAAAGCCTATGATAGACCGTAGGCCAGACTTAGACCAAAAAAATAAATCGTAGGTCAGGCTTAGGCTTTTCAAAGCCTGGTCTGACTTGACCTATTCCCACCCCTACCTGACACCCTTATCGAACTCACGCAAACTCCAAGGTCATGAATGAACTTGAGCAAAACCAGGAAGTGATGAGAGCAGATGCTAGTCAATTGAAGACAACACCATGGACAACAAGCCAAACCACTCAACTATCAACTCCCAAAGCCTAAACCAACCACAAATTTTGTCTCTTCTAGGCTGCATGCCACCCAAAAACACTATACCCTTAGAAAATATTCCATTAAGGGCACCCTAAGTAACCCATTTTGATGCTGATGAAAATTGGCAATAACCTCAATTTATCAGTGATGATACACAATCAAAAGAAAATTTCATGTTTCAGATGAACAAATAAAAGCAATTGAGGGGAATAATATATATGGTCTCGAATATTTTGACATGTACTTGGTTCTCAATGTAACAATCACTTCAAAATTAAAGGTACATGAGTTTGAAAGTACAAAGGTGCCACATGTCCTAAAAATCATCTAACCATGTATTGTAGAAAAATGGCTTCTCATGCTCATGATGACAAACTTCTCACCTATTTTTTTTGAGACAGTTTGAATGGTGCATCATTAAGTTGGTATATGCTTCTCGAGCAAAATCCAATTAGTTTGTGGAAAGACCTGGATGATGCGTTTTTTAAACAATACATGTATAACCTTGACATGGCCCTTAACATGACGTTGTTGAGACAAAATCCCAAATTAATATTTTTTTGATAAACAAATGGTAATTATGATTATGTGCATGTTCGTATTTGATATGTTTGCTTGAGTGTGTTAATCAAGATAGGTACGAAGAAAATCAAAACAGATTATAATAAAAGAGAAACAAAACCAATAATGTTCTTGAGGAAAACGAAGAACGTTCTCCATAAGTTCCAAAATTTCAAAAAGTAATCAGATCAGATTCAGAACTTGCAGATTCGTTTTAGTATGTTCTCAAATATATACAAGGATATATTTCAGTTGAAGATCACTCCATAAAGGTTAAAGACAAAACTCCATTACCACAATGCAAGAACGAAGAACATTATTGACTTTAAAAAAGCAAGGTTGCCCAAATCCAAGAAAAATGATTGATCTTATCCACTCACTGCCATATGAAAGCTAGACAACTCCCAACGGCCACATGAGATGTCATAAGCTCTCTTGAAGCCTATAAAAGGGACATCAAGATGAAGGAAAGATCAAAACTCAAGAAAATAATGAATACTTCATTTTGCAATCGTATTCAAAGTTTCTTAAGATTGTTAAGACTTATGTCAGTTCATTTCTTAATTAACTTAAAGTTTTAATCACTCATGAGTTCCAAGATCAGAATCTATTCTCAAACAAGAGTTGAGCATATTCAAATTTTTTCATACCACTTAAATCATCACTTTGTAAACTCAAGTCTATTATGTTGAAATAGCTTGAGAAGATTTTGTAAAAATCCTTTTATGTGTGTGAAAGGTAATCTGTAAATCCTTTCTAAAGATTGAGAGGTAGATCCGTGGAAATCCTATCTATGTTGAAAGGCAATAAGTTGTAACAAGATCAAGATTGATCTGCAAAAGTTGTATGAAAAACCAAGAAGATTCTTGTTTTGAACACTTAGTGGAAAATATCACATTTGTGAGGACTAGACGTATTCCATATTGGGTGAATCAGGATATATATGTGTGTTATATCTCTTCCTTTATCTATTTACTTTCAGTATTTCAATTATTGATTTAGAAAGATAAGTTGAAACTTTTATTTTCAACTAACCAAAAGCGTTCTTCGTTTTCTGATTTCAGAACCAAGAATGTTATTTGTTTTTCCTGTTTTTACAACCAAGATCAATCTTGACATTTTTTCAGGAAACTTTAAATAGGTAAATTTACAATTCAAACCCTCTTTCTTTAAATTGCTACTTCAATTGGCATCAGAGCATGGTCTCTAAAATCAATACCTAAACAATTTTAGAGAAAAGATCTATAAATAAAATGTCAAAAGTTAAATACATTGTTGAAGGAGGGTCATCAAATAGACCACCCTACTTTGACGACTCAAATTACTATTTTTGGAAAAACAAAATGCAGTTCTCACCCAAAGAGGTCTGGGCGCCACTCCAAAGGTCCAACAGATTCAATCCCACCTACAACTGAAGACTAGTCTCCCTCTCACTAGAATGTTCCACTTTGTTCACAAAATGATCAAATACATACCACTGCTACTACCCCTCATACCACTCCAAACTCATTTTTTCATGGTATGTGTCATCCTATGCCTTATCAACACACCTATATCATGTCACCAACATTTGTCTCACCATATAAAACGAGTTCTACCATTCTTGGCATTAGCCAATTTCTTGTCTTTCAAGAATCTGATCCATCTATACCTCACAAATTCACCTCTGCCAGCCCTGCCCCTCTTATTAACACATCTTTTGCTATTATGTCAACATTTTGCATCTATGTTGCACCCTCTCAAAACACTCCTGTTAAGATTGATCAACCTCCTCTCAAAAAATCAAAAGTGGAAACATAAGGCTCAGAAACCAACAAGGCAATCTACGATGCTCTCCAGACCATCATAGCCAGAATGGTGCATCAGGACAAAGAACAGGCTATTCTAAGAGACTGGATGACAAACCAGCTTGTTCCATAGCTTGGTATTGAGCCACCCAATCCGAATCCACCTCCAATTTTTCCACCAATTCCACAAGCATCCTTCGCCTCATCCTCAAAGGGCTCTTCTCCATCATTGTCATTCCAGATTTGTTACTGTTCCTGCTCCCTTTTTTCTATGACAAAAGGCGGAGGAGTATAATTTAGTTTTTAATCCTTAGTTATCTCTAAAGATCTTTTTTGTATAACTACTTTTGTAATGTTTCATTGCTATGTATGAACTGATGATTATAATTTTAAATCAATTTTATTGTGTATGAACTAATGACTACTGCCTTTTTAATGAAATTATCTTTGAACTATTGAGTATGAACTAGTGATTACTGTTTTATAAATGAAAATCATATATTGGTTCAAAAAGGATAACACATGTTATGGGGGAGCTTTTATCTAAAAATGCTCTATATGGTCATTAAAAAGAATCAAAATTCAAATCTCATTTAACATGTTTGTCATCATCAAAAAGGAAGAGATTGTTGAGACAAAATCCCAAATTAATGTTTTGATGATAAACAAATGGTAATTAAGATTATAATTATGACTATATGCATGTTGGTATTTGATATGTTTTCTTGAGTGTGTTACTCAAGATAGGTACCAAGAAAATCAAAACATATCATAATAAAAGAGAAACAAAATCAAGTTAAAAAACGAAGAACGTTCTTGAGGAAAATGAAGAACGTTCTCTACAAGTTCCAAAATTTCAAAAAGTAATCAGATCAGATTCAAAACTTATAGATTTGTTTTAGTATGTTCTCCAACATACGCAAGGATATATTTCAGTTGAAGATCACTCCATAAAGGTTAAAGACAAAACTCAGTTACCACAAAGCGAGAATCAAGAACGTTCTTGATTTTCAAAAAGCAAGGCTGCCTAAATCCAATAACATTCTTGTTTTATGATTGATCTTATCCACTCAATGCAATATGACAACTGGACAACTCCCAACGGAAGCATGAGCTGTCATAAGCTCTCTTGAAGCCTATAAAAGGGACATCAAGATGAAGGAAATATCAGAACTCAAGAAAGCAAGCAATATTCAATGTTTTTTTAGATTGTTAAAAATTCTTTCAGTTAAGTTCTTGAAATTGACACACTATCTTGAAATTGACTCAAAGTTTTAATTATTTATGAGTTCCAAGATCAGAATCCCTTCTCAAACAAGAGTTGAGTATACTCAGATTTTGTTATACTCCTTAAATCATCACTCTATAAACTCAAGTCTAGTATGTTGAAGTAGCTTGAGAAGTTGGTATAAAAATCCTTTTATGTGTGTGAAAGGTAGTGTGTAAATCTTTTCTAAAGATTGGGAGGTAGATATGTGGAAATCCTGTATAAGTTGAAATGCAATAAGTTGTAATAAGATCAAGATTGATATG
Organism: Cicer judaicum; assembly: GCA_037974835.1. Classification (NCBI taxonomy): domain Eukaryota; kingdom Viridiplantae; phylum Streptophyta; class Magnoliopsida; order Fabales; family Fabaceae; genus Cicer; species Cicer judaicum. Next base: position 12,380,781 of record JBBPBS010001102.1, on the reverse strand, counting down.
CAAAAGTTATATGAAAACCTAGAACATTATTGCTTTTAACACTTACTGGAAAATCTCACATTTGTGAGGACTGGACGTAACCCATATTGGGTGAACCAGGATATATATATATATATATATATATATATGTTTTATATCTCTTCTCTTATCTATTTACTTTCAGTTTTTCAATTATCGATTTAAATAGATAAACTGAAACTGTTATTTTCAAACAAAGAATGTTCTTCGTTTTCGGATTTCAAAACCAAGAACGTTATCTATTTTTTTTTTACAACCAAGATTAATGTTGAGTTAATTTTTTTAGGAAATTTTAAATAGGTAAATTTATAATTCATACCCCATTTCTTGTAAATTGCTACTTCATATACAATTGCAAAATTCGTTGACAAAAGACAATGAAATATTCAAAGAATATGCACAATAGTTGAGAGAAGTGGCATTGCAAGTAGATCCTTATTTATCGGAAAGAGAAATGGTTGGTATGTTTATGGATACTCTCGAGTCTCCTTTTTATGATAAGATGATTTAAAGTATGTCATAAAAAATTTCTGATATGGTCACCATAGAAGAAAGAATAAAAAATGGGACAAGGAGTGCCAAGACCATATATGCAACAAGCACATGAAGAAACCCCAAACAGGATTCACAAAAAAGAAAGAAGATGATGCTAACGCTGTAATGGTAAATCAAAGAGTCTTCTATTTTCCATCCATAAATTCTTATCGACCCCCAAATTTCCAACCCCTAACACCCCAAGTTCCTTATCCATATGTGGCTGCAACGTCACAAGCTTCGTACTCTCAATATCATCCTTCAAGACCACCTTTTTATTAACCACCTCTGGTCCAACCACCACTTATCACATTTTCCCAATAAAACCAATGGAATCAAAATCCAAACCCGGATCAATACAAATCACCAGTCAATCGAGAAAGCAAAACTCATTTTGACTCAATTTCTGTGACATACAACCAATTGTTGCCTCACCTACTCCAGAATTCAATCCTTAGACCAATGAAACCTCTGGAACCACCATTCCTAAAATGGTATAGCCCAAATGCCAAATGTGTATAACATGCATGATTCGTAGGGCATTCCATCGAAAATTGCGAAGCCCTAAAATCTAAAGTGCAAGAACTAATTAATGCAAAATGGCTTACCTTCAAGGAAGAATCTAACACCTCAATCATTATTGTTACCGACAATGCAACCTCACGATATTCTCACCCCTTGACTACCTAGTGGAAATAGTGAGTTTTTTCCTTCCGTGGGATTCAAGTCCGATACCTCGAGGATACATACCGCCTCCATACAGTCCCACTACCACCGTTACACGAAAGTTTCCGTCTTTTTCGCTGCTATACACAAATCCACGTCTATCATGTTTTTTTTGTTCTTTATCTCTTTAATATGGCACTTCATTTTGTTGTTTGTTTGCTGAAATTTTGAATTCAACCTATAAAAATGATGTCATTTACTTGTTCGTTGCTTGATAAAATTTATAAATTCATGTTTAACAGTGATATCTTTTTATTTGTTTAAAATTAAGGGTATTAAATTGAAACTTGCTTGATGTGTTCCTATCTCCAGGACAGGTATAAGTATCAAATTAGGCAAGACACTAGGTGTCAGTTTTATCACATTAAGCAAGAAACTAGGTGTAAGTTTTATCACATTAAGCAAGGCATTATGTGTGAGTTTCTTTCACAAAAAAAGTAGACTATTCGGTTTCTTTTTTACGCAAAGTAGGGCTAGATACAACTTACATAGTTTGCTTGCATTTTAATTTTATTAAATCATAAAAATCAAAGAAAACATTGGTTCAAGTCATGTATAGATATAAATTGATACATTATATAAATTCTAAAATTCTTTTTTAAACAAGTTAATTCAAAATCAATTTTTAAAATTTGATTAAATTAAGTGTGACATCTTTTTTAATATTTAGTTGTTAAGACACAAGTGGTACGACTTATTGGTTTTAAAACTATATTTTAAAATCGAATATAATAAAATATTCTTAAAAGGGTTGACAAGATTAGATATTTTTTTACTCCTTGAATTTTTGAGAAACGAGTTGTACAACTTGATAGTCTTGAAACTCTTATTTCAAAATAATTATTCAAATCAAACAAGCTAACTTTTTTTTTTCTCTTCGTCAAAACAACTTTTCTTTTTATCAACAACAATTTTTTTTTTTTTGAAAACAATCAACACATCTGCATTTTCTACCCAATAACTACATAGCTTTGATTTTCCCATTGCACCGGGAGATACGTAGGAGCAAATCACATTCTTGTCAAACACATTAATCACTACAAGAATTTTTTAAGATTGCGACACTTGGCCTGCGACGGTTCTAAAATAACCGCCCTCACCACCACATTGCGACGGTTTCTGGGGCGGTTTTCGTCAACCGCCGCCCCATCCCACTATATAAGGTACGCGATAACGTCGTCGTATATGGCAATAAACCTCTCTTGTGTTTCGTTTTCCAAATTTTGTAATTTCTTTTGTCACTCTCGCGTGTATTCCTTTCTTAGCACCGCGCACATTCGTCCTCAACCCTAAAAATTTTGAAAACCCCCAAATCTCTCAACCTCTGTAAACCCTAAAACTTCTGAAGCCAAACTTTTTGGAGACAAACGAAATCGAAGACGGATACTTACTGTTTTCAAATGACTGGAATAGGAAAGGGTAAGATTACAAGTTAGTGATAATTCATTTTATCTCTTGATACTCGTAATGCTCTCTGTTGGGAATCAATTCTAAACCATTATAAGAATCATAACATTGTATGCTTATAAGAATTGCAATCAACTATTCTGTTGTTGTTGTGTTGTTGTTATGTTTATGAGCTTCTTAGTTAATTCTGACTCTATTGTTTGAATCTTTTTTCATATTTGTCTTTCTTATGTGTTAAAATAATTTCTTCCTACTCTATTTTTTGCAAAGGCTTTTGTTTTGTTATTTGAAATCTATTTGCTGTAAAAAAAAAAAAAAGAATTGATTTATAAATCAGTCCAAATCCTAATTTTAGAATTAGTTTCAAAACTGATGTTTGTGGGACCTGTTTTATAGAGTCATGTAAAAGTAAACCTTATCAATGACATTTACAAATACCACTAAGAATTAGAACTTTGAAAGTTATACCATCGAAAAGTTCTGGAGTTTTACAAATCTCACAATGAACCAAATTGGTTGCTAACAAAGCAATTTACTTTGAAGGAAAAGGAGAGCCTCCTCTCTTGATAAATATAAAAAGTACACTTGTAGGTTTAAATAAAGACAACTTTTATGAACTGATTATGTACTTGTAGAGTACTTTTTGTTCATCTGGAACTTATAACCCACTCATAGCCGTATCTAAATTTTTTGTTGTACTTGTGAAACTGTTGTGCTGTTCTACATTCTGCTAGATGATTCATAAATAAGGGGAAAATGGCGAAAGTATACCATAGTCTTTGAATCCTATTGAAAGGTAAAATATGTGTGATCTTGTTCCTTCAATAATTAGTAGTTGACAATTTTGTTCTAACTAATATTATTGTGGTTCAATAATAGGTACTTAGGACAACTTAAATCGTATGTACGTAATAAAGCACGACTAGAAGGGTCTATTGCAGAAGGATACCTTGTACAAGAGATTCTTACATTTTGTTCAAGATATCTAGAAAACATTGAGACTAGATGGAATCAACTTGGTCGTGTAGATGATGAGCCTATTAATGAGATACAAAGTGACTCACGTGTAGTCGAATTATTTCCTAGAGTTGGAAAACATGTTGGTGGATCTTCATACTACACCCTTACGCCAATTGAAAAGTTACAGGCTCATAGACACGTTTTAACAAACTGCATCATAGTTGACTACTATCTAAGGTAAGTAATTTTATTCTATTTGTATTATTTACCAATAAGTTTTTTTTTTCTATACATCTAATTTTAAATAACCAAATAGGCAATATAGAAGTATTATTCGAAGCCAAATGAGGAGTGGTGCAAGGAGTGCTTCTGAGGTAGACAAGAAGGTTCATAGAGAGTTTCCTCATTGGTTCTGCAATCGTGTTAGTGTTCATGACAAAATTGGTGATTGAGTTCCTTTGGTTTTTAATAAGAATGTGACTAATTGTATATTTTATGGTGTTTAGATTTGCAACAATCTCAACAACATTAGTTGATCTGATAAAAATGTTCTCGTTAGTCTTGCTCAAGGTCCTTCTGATAAAGTTAGAAGGTTCACTGCATTTAATGTCAATGGATTCAAATTTCGAACATTGGCACGAGACAATTTATTAAAAACTCAAAATAGTGGAGTTTTTGGCATGTTCGGCACACGAAGTTACTCAAGCAATAGTGATGCCCAAATGAGATTTGGAGGGGTGCCTTACTATGGAAGATTGATAGATATCATTGAGCTTTCCTATGATGGCTTCAAAGTACCCATGTTTAAATGCAAATGGGCGAATACCACAAATCCAAGAGGCATTAAGACGGATAAGTTGGGTTTTACCTCTATAAATTTTGCAAGACTAATACATACTGGAGAGCATGAAGATGATGAGCCATATATTAAAGCGTCAGAAGCTCAAATAGTTTATTATGTGGATGATGAAAAGGAAAAAGGATGGAGCATACCTATTCATTTAAAGCCAAGAGACTTGTATGACATGGGTGGAGATGATGAAATTATGGCACCCATTGAACCATACCCATCTCAAAATTTGGAACAAATTTTTTCTAATGAAACCACACATATACAATTGGCAAGAATGGCTACAGATGATGATCTTGAAACTTCAACTTTTAATGACGATTTTGATGACAACAATCATGATATGAATTTATGATTGTTAATAATCCTAGGTTGTTGTTTATGATATGGTATTCTTCAATCTATGTTATTTTTTTACTACTTTATTTATTAATGTGCTCATTTTTGTTATTATGTTTGTTTTTGTGTTATGCATAATTAAGACAGTCATCTTTGAAAATCCTATTTGTTTAGCTATTTGCATCATTCTAACTTGGTTGTCATCAATGTTTACAGTGTAAGTGTATTTGGAGTCTCAATCTTGTGAACAAAATGGAATCATCATACGAGGATATTCGGCGCAAAACAATGGAAGAGAATAAAAAAAAGATGGAGGCTCTCAATCTAACTCATCTCTCTCAATCCCTTCACAAATCTTCTTCTACCATTTCAAAAACCTCACCGGTTAGTAATAACTAAAAATACTAATAATTTAAGATGTTTCTTATTCGTATGTGTTCATTTTTATTTATATACATGGACAATAAATTATTGTAGCGTTTCAAGAAGGGCTGCTCGAGACTTATACTACCTGGAGATCTTGAAGTAGCCAAAATGAAGCACTTGCAGAGACATAGTTTACAACCAACAGTTCAAACGACAAGTCTGCCACTTGCCCAAGTGACAACACTGCCACAAATGCAACCGATAGAACCAATATCATCTCCCATGACAGCACCACCAACTGCAGTGCAACCGACAAATCCATCAGCTTCTCAAGCCCCACCTTCTCAAGCAACAACATTGCCAGAAGCGCAAATGATAGAACCACATCATTATCCATTGACAACACCACCAACTATAGAAGAAACAATTTTCCAAGAAACATCCTCTCACTCTGAAGATGTGGTAGAAGATGAGCCAGAAATTTCTCAAAAACGGAATTCTGCATATTGGGATGTAGAAGTTATTAGTATGTAATCTAATGTCTAATTATATTTATAAAATTTAATTGTTTTACTTGATTATGATATGACATATTTCTTTGAATTATGTGTTAGATGAGGCAGGACATATTTCAAAGACGCACTTAAGGGTATCAGACGTGCTTGGAGCTCCTCCAAATGTTTGTAGAATAATAACTAGATGGAATTCAACTGGGCAACCAGTAGGATCAGCTGCTGGTTTGTTAGGCGGTTTTTTGGGTGAAATTGCAAGGAAGTTTAAGGATTTTCCTATAATGTACGACAATTGGACACTAGTTCCATCGAAAAGAAAAGATGAAATTTTTAAGGATAAAATACAGGTATCAATGATAAACAATTGAATATTCTTTATTTATTGTTTTGATTGTAAGCTAACTTTTTGTAATGATTATTCTAGTCAAAATTTGTTGTTGACGATGGAGACAACAAAAAATATATCCTTACGAGCCTTGGAAAGAAATGGCGAGATGCACGATGTAGGTTGTTTAAGAAATTTTATAAGTGGGATCTTTCTTTGGAGGAAAACCTACAAAATTATCCACGTTCTATTAATCAAGACCATTGGACTATTTTTGTCCAATATAGGCGTAAGAAGGATACAATGGTAATCATTCTTTTGTTACATTGTCATTTATTTCTACTGTTTAGATTTTTGATGTCATTTGTTATCATTGCAGGAGAAAGCTGATAAAAATGCTGCAAATAGAGAAAAGCTAACAATCCTTCATACATTAGGCTCTAAGACGCTTGCAAGGAAGAGGGATGAGTTGGTAGGATTTCACTCAATCTACTATTGATTGCATATTTAATTGAACAAGTACTTATTCCATGTGTTTACTTGTAGGAACTGAGAGATGGTCGAAAATACAGTAGGGGTGAAATGTATTCAATTTGTCATAAAAGTCTGATGGATCATTTGTTAGTGATGAGGCCAAGGAAAAATCTGTAAGTGTAAATAATAGATGTGTTATGTGATTGTAACTATTTCTTATTGACCACTTTATAAATCAAAGATGCAACTGTTAATTTTGGTAATAGTGAGTTGCAAAGCTATAAAGTTTCTTATTTGGTTGGTAATAGTGAGTTGCAAAGTTAGACATTTATGTTGCAAAGAGGAATTTAGTTTGCTTCATCTGTTTGCGCAGGAACAATTGCAAGTTGAAATTGGGAAAACTCCTTCTCCAAATGAAGCATTTGTTAATGTTTTTGGAAAAGAACATCCAGGATATGTTCGTTGTATGGGACTTGGAATAACACCGTCTCAAATTACTACATCTACTTCTCACTCTGTAAGATCAATGTCTTTCTCGGAAGCTAATGAAAAGATGGAGAAAATGCAAGCTGAAATCGATAGGCTAAAGAAAAGGGATGTTGAAGTTGATATGTTGAAGGAGCAAATTGCTTTCTTGTTGCAAATTCAAAATTCTAGAAAAAAAAAAGGTAAATTTGTTTTCATAGCAAACCTATTTAAAAAATCATGTGAGAACTGTTTGTCCTTACTTAAAAATATTGATTGTGTAATGTTTATTTCTAGCTATATAAGAAATTCGGTTAATTAGTATTTGACAATATTTATCAATATTCATTGAGGTTGATAAATACTTTTTTTTTTCCAGGCAACAGACATAGAATCGCCAATATAAGGTAGACGTTCATCTGCGTCTAGCCACCAACCTGATGATCGTGGAACAACATCATTACGAACTTTTTAGATATTTGGATAAACTTCTATGTTTGATGGAGTTATTTTGTATGTTTAGTCACTCCACTAATGTTTGGAATAGTTAAAAACTTTATTTATTGTTTCAGTTAACTTCAATGTATGAATTAGTGTTAATTCTTTTGGAAAAAATTATATAAATTGGATTTAAGTACAATTGTTATATAATTATGTATTTAAATTATGTGGATGATATTTTATGAATATTTTGTATTTTAATTAATAAAAAATAGGAAAAAAGTTATTTTGTATAAATTGGATTTAGGTACAATTGTTATATAATTATGTATTTAAATTATGTGGATGATATTTATGAATATTTTGTATTTTAATTAATAAAAAATAGGAAAATAATTATTATTTTAAATTATTAGGTTTGCGACGGTTCAAATTGCCTCCAAATACATATAGCGACGGTTGATAACTGTCGCAATTTTTTAAAAACAAATAAGCTTGAGTGTGTTAGGACCCGTGGCAAATTGACGATAGAGGCGGTTAGGAACCGTCGCAAATGTTGCCGACGGTTGGAACGACGGTTTTAGGAACCGTCGCAAACAGGCCTCGCGACGCATGGATCTGCGACAGTTGCAGAACCGTCGCAATCATCTTTTGGAGGCGGTTATAACCGCCGCAGATGTGCCTTACAACTGCCGCAAATAAATTATTTTTCTTGTAGTGAATAAACATTTCTTTTTTCTTGTCCTTTCTTTCTTAAGCACACATTTATTCCAAAATCATATTAAAAAAATAATTTTTATTTATATTTAATAATAAGGAGAAATAAATATACTTAAATTAATATTAATTTTGCACAATTAATTATAAGTAACCTATTTTAACGGATGTTGTAGAGTGCTAATATCTTTCCTATGCATAATCGACTCCTGAACTCAAAATTTGGTTTTAAATATTTTTTTTTCTTTCTATTTTTAAGGGTTTCTCGATATTTCCCTATTTTAAAATAAATTTTTGTGACAATTCCATTAAATTCGAGAAACACTCAAAATTTTAACCCTGTACAGAAACTACAACAAATAATTATAAACTTTTGTCAAATTGAAAATCACAATGGTGAAATCATTGGAAAAGAAATTGAAAGATGTTTAAGGAAATATGGAATTTAAAATGTTGTTTACTATAGCCGTTGATAATGCAAGCTCAAATGATGGAGCAATTTCATACCTTTAAAAGAAGTTTGATGTTAGGGGAGTACTAGTGTGTAGTGGAAAGTATATGCATATATATTGTTATGCTCATATTCTTAATTTGAATGTTTATGATGGAACACATGAGAAACAATTGTCCATTGAAAATATTATAAATGTTGTGTGATATGTTAGATCTTCTCCCTAAAGACTTAAAAAATTTAAAGAGTAGATTGAGGCTGAAATGATTCATCGTTATAGCCTTGTGTGCCTAAATGTTCCAACTAGGTGTAATTACACATCTATTATATTAGTTTGAAAAAACATTTGATAAGCTTAATGAGCAAGAATTGGAATTTTGAAAATGGTTTGGTGAAGAGGAAAAAGATAAAAAAAAAGGGTTGACCATCGCCAACATTGCTAACCACTTCCACCTTCTCTGTCACCACCCACCTCCGATGACCACCTTTGACCATTGCCAGCACCACCTACCACCCACATTAACAACAACCACCACCATCACCACATCCAACCACCATCTCCTACCATTTCCTACCACTACGATCAAAATAAATGACTACTTAACTTATGTTGGGGAGTGGAGGCATTTTTAACAAAAAGCTTAATTTCTTAAATTTTTGTCACCGGTAGAGTTTTACATCAGCAGTTAATTTTCTATCTTAAGTTAATTTCCTATGTGAATTTCATATCATCAAAATTGTCAGTGTCAAATAAAAGCAATATATATTGAAAGAGATACATGGGTGAGCCATTATAAATTTATGTACAATATTTGCAAAATATTGAGGAAGCATGTGTTGATCGTTTCTTTTGTGTTGATTATGTGAAAAATACATAGTCACTCACAACGAAAAATTTATCATGGCACGAACAAGTATGCGATCTCAGAGTCTCTTTATATGGCGGATTTTGAAGTGTTTGAAAGAACTAAGTCTATATTATGCTTTAAATTTATGATTTAAAAAAATTGAAAGACTAATATGATAGACGATCATATTACATTTCATAAAACTTATCCATTTTTAGAAAATAACTTCCATAATATTTAGAAAATAAAAATAAATCATCCACTCCCCTCTAAATTTTTTGAAAAACATACCCCAACATGTAAACTTGCTAATTTAATTTGGTTTGATGAATATATATTTATTGTATTGAATGTGATGTGGTCTTTCATGTTTTATATTTGGATTGAGTTTGCTCATTGAAGATAAAGATTGAAGATGTTATTGTCGAGTTCTGGTAGAAATTAAGGAGATTGAAATAGTTTCACATTGCTTGGAATGGTAAAGGAAGATGGAGCGTAATGCTATATATATGGCTTTAGTTCTTCATTACAAATCACTTCAATCAGAAATGTTTTAAGCTTGTATTTGATTCATTTATTTTCTCTTATACTCTTGTGTTACAGTATTGTGAGATATAGTTTAAATATTTGTTTTGAAGAGTGTGGGTGTACTAGGGGCCATACGGAATTTTAGAGAAGTCTATGTGTTGTAACAATTTTCACAATGTTGTTCTCTAGTTGTCATTAGACAACAACCATGGGTTTTTTTTTCTCTGGATTTTGAGTTTCCACATTATTTTCTTGTGTTGGAATGGAATAGTTTGAAATAAAGTTCTTTGTATGCTTTGTGGTTGCGAGCTATGTTTGATCTTCCATATCAGAAAATAAAAGTTATATCGTAGAAGTGTAGTTTAAGCAAGGTTATGGCTAAGGAAATAATTGGTTATTAAGTGTTCCTTTGTGGCTCACCTCTATTTCTTGGAAATCTACATGTTGTACGGTTTACAATTTTCAAATAGTTACAATGTCAAGTACTATTAAGTTTGACATAGAGAAATTTGATGGAAAAAATTATTTTTTTCATGTGGAAAATACAAGTCAAAGATGTGCTGATATAATCAAGATTACATAAGACGCTGAAAAGAAACATTTCCTAAATTGACTAAGAATATTCTTGCGAATTCGCAAGACAAGTCGACAACCAAAGAGCTTTGGGAGAAACTAGAAGGGCTATATAAAGGAAAAGGCATCTCAAATCATTTGTTGTTGAAAAAGAAATTTCATAATTTATGCATAGATAAAAATATGAAAGTATTTGATCATCTAAGAACTCTAAATGATATTGTCTCTAAATTAGAAGCTATTGAAGTGAAGATTGAAGATGAAGATAAGGCGTTAAGACTCATATGGTCTCTTCCATCTTCTTATGGGCATAAAATCTATTTTGATATATGAGAAGGAAACTTTGAATTTTGAAGTTGTCAACAAAATTATTTCTAAAGAAAGAAAGTTGAAAGGTGAGGAAGACATTTCATTAGATTCAATGTTGGTTGCTAGGAGTATGCCTTGTGGGAAGAAAAATCATGCAACTATTTTGAAATGTTGGAAATATGGAAAACATGGACATGTGAATTATAATTGTCTTGACAGAGAAATGTCAGATAAGGACTCTGAGTCAAATGCTAATAATGTCTCCCTTAAGATGGAAGATGATGATATTGTTTGACAATAAGAAGTGTAACTTCATGGAATTTTCATGTTACGATGAAATCCTGAGATAGCCACAATGGAGGTTGCACCATATTTTTCAGCATGGATTCAATAGGGAGAAGAAATTCTTGAAGTTTTTTAACTTTAGATGGAGTATACATTTTATGTAGGAGTATGATAATTCTTTTGAACTGTGATTGTTGATATAGACAATGAAAGCTAAAAATGCATCAATTTCAATCAAGGCATAAATTGTTGAGTTATGGTTGAAATCGAGGAAATTGAAATAGTCTCACGTTGTTTGGAATTGTAAATGAAGAGGGACCTCAATGCTATATATATGCTCTAGTTTTTCTATTATAATTTACACTAGTCAAAAATACTTTTACTTTATATCTAACTCTTCATTTCACTCTTTTTATAGAGTTTTGTAAGGTAGTTAAATATTCTCTTTGAAGAATGTGGTTGTATAAGGGTGTGAGGTATTTAAGATATGAGTGTAGTTTTTTCTCTGGTTTAGAGTTTTTACATTATTTTTTTGTGTTGTGATTGTTATTTAAATTTCTTTATTTATTTATTTTTCCCAAGAATATGTTGAGGGTGATGTAAATTCTTTGGAGACAGCCCATACACATCACAGAAAATTAAACTTTGATGATAAAAAAGATGTAATTACATAATAGCGAGATATATAAATTGATTAATTAGATTATGAAGCACTATATGGTTGATAACTTCCGAAACATGATACTTACAAGAAAAATTAAATTTGAGTTTCCCAAAATCTTTAAAAAGTTAGAAACTTGAATTTGTTGAAATAAATTAAGCAAATTTGAGTTTTCAGAATTTTGATAGGGCATATTTTGTTTGGAAAAACAAATGGTCTGTTTACTTTACAAAAATATTTTCTATAGTTAATTAAGTTTTATTCTCTACAAAATTTTGATGTTTTATTTGTAGTCCCTTTAAAACAATTCTTAACTTTTTAGTATCTAAAATATTTTGTTTTCATTTGTAGTCTATATTTTTAAGTCAACTTATGTTTACACTTTAAAATTTTGAATGATTTTTTTTATTAAAAATTATAATTATTTAACAAAAGATAATTAAAAATGAATTTTAAACGCAAAAAACTTAAAAATTCATATTTTTAATAAATATAATTTTTTGTGAAATTAAGAAATGTAATTATGTCATGCATCTATAAGAATGTATCAAAATGAGTTTTCATGTATCATAATCATCTTACAATATGAAACAAGTAGAATATAATATTCAAGTATCGTTTGTTGTACCATTCTACTTAAATTCTTGATTTTTTCGTTAGAGAGTTCCTATGGTATATTCAAAAACTGAAGGGTTTTTATACTTTTGTTCTAAAAATATAACGATCATTGTTTGGGTATACCGTAACAAATTTAATAATTGTTTGACTGATTTTGACTCAAAAAAAAGTTTATGCAGATCAAAACCCTAACCTAGCTACTACGAGTTCTTGTTACACGCTGCCCCTGTTTCACGAGGTTTTCTCTGCTTCGGGTAGTAACATGGAATTCATATTAAAGGTAATCGACTTTTTCCTATGCTTCATGTTGATTCAAAGGTTACGGATGAGTTGATTATGCCATGGAAGGATGCTCTGGTGGTTAAACTCTTAGAGGACATTTTAACCGCATTGTGCATAAAATTTTAAATAAGCTAGGTGGTTGGAAGCAATAATGCTTAAGTTTGGTTAGCAAAATTACTCTTTCTAAATTAGTTTGGTTAGCAAAATTAAAGGTGATGATATTAAGAAGATTCAACGCAAGGTTTGTGTGGGGCGACTTACAAATTGGTTATAAGGTCCATCTTTATGGTTGGGACATGTGTTGTCAACAAAAAATCAATGGTGGATTAGGTATCAAGAAACCTCATCATATGAATGAGACTTTTATCATGAAGATATGGTGGAATCTATTACAAAAACTTGATGATCTTTGGTGCAAGGTTTTTATTAGTAAATATGGAAGGAACAATGATCTCAACTTATCTCGTAGCTCCCAACCTTATGAATCACAACTGTAGAAAGCTCTCTTCGGTTTGTGAAGCCTCTTTAACTCTGAGCAATTTTGTTGATACTGTTATATCTATGAATGAGACCTTAACCCTAGAGGGGAGTGAGTGAGACATGAATTTTCTACATGATAATTTGCCAGCTTTGATTGTGCATCAAGTGCTTGCGCTGGCGGTAGGGGTGGGAATATGTCATACTAAACGATAGAGGCCTACATCAGGCTCAGACTAAGCTAGAATTTTCTTTTCAACAGATCAGACAAAGGCTTCTAAAAAAGCCTATTTAATTAAAAAAATTCAGGTTACAGACCACATAATAAATGCTTTAGGTCTATTAGACCAACCTATTTAAATAAATACAAGCAATATTTTGTTACGCATATTAACTTTTACAAATATTGTTTTTTACTTATTAGGTCGACCTATTTAACATAATTGTTATATTAAATTTTGATCTTATTGTTAGATATTCAACTTTTTAGTAATGTACCCATATTAATATTTTTTAGTTTTTGACATATTTAAATGTTTATTATAAAATAAAATTGAAGTAGGATGCGTATAAAGTCATATTCTTTAAAATGTCATGTTAAATATCAAAATAAAACTTAACTTCATAGATATATTAACTCATTAATATATTTAAAGATATGTCTGATTATTTATTCAAAAATGTTAAAATGAAATAGACATTTAAGCAAGTTAATAGGCTATACTAGCCTTCTATCAAAGGCAGACTCAGACCTAAAAAGTAAGTCAACGATAGGTCACATGTCAGACTTAAGCCTTAAGTTTTTTGATAGACCAAGCTTAGGCCTAGCAAAACCTAGCTCGACCTAACCTATTCCCACCCCTGACCTCATTCGAATGCGGATGGACCAAATTTTTCTTCTAATTGTAGGGAATGTATTTTCAACAACCTTATCAAGCATGGGAGTGAAGCTCCAAATGATCGTTGGCAAACAATCTTCATGACAATGTGTTGGTTCCTTTGGATGCAGAGGAATAAAGTAATTGTTTAGGTTGATTTTAAGAGACCGATTGATCTGGTGGGGGCTATCTTGAAATACTCTTAAGATATTGATGATTTTAATCACCATCATTTGCACGAAAGTTGGATAAAGCCTCATAAGGGTTGAATAAAGTTGAACGGTGAGGGCGCTTGCAAAGAGAACCTTAAGACTTTGGGGTGTGGAGGTCTTATAACAACTCTAGCGGGCATTGGATTAAAGGTTACACAAAGAAAATTGGTACGTGTGACACTTTTCATGCTAAGATGTGGAATTTATACCTTGGGATGAATATAACATAGAGGGATCGTATTTTGCACTTTATTGTAGAGAATGATTCAAAAATCTTGATTGACATAGTGTTGAAAAATTGTAACATGAGAGGGGTTGTTCCCACTTTAGTGAAACACATCCAAAACCTCTTAGCGTTTGATGGACTCATCCAAGTCCATCATACTTGGAAGGAAGGTAACAAATGTTGATTGACTTGTCAATTATACCCTTTCTTTGTGGAACTTTAGTTATAATACGGTGGAGGAACCTTCTAATGACCTTCATTTTTTGTTGTTTGATGATTTGTCTAGTGCTTACAAGTTCATTATATTTCTTAATTTTTTTTTGTTTTCGTTTGGACTTAGAACCATAGAAATATTCACATGGTGACCCAAACTAATTATTATCTTATTTAGATTCAAATTGTATTAATAATTTGGTGCAAGAATCATGACAATGTAATAAAATATAAAACTTGGAAGAATTTGTTTGATTTAAGATGAACATGTTAATTTAACTTAATGTTTCTCAATTGAAATTCCAAGCTAAACTAGCTTTAGTATAACATGAAAATGCAAAAGTCCTTAATTGCCATAGAAAAATAAAATATTAAATGGCACAATTTCACCTTGTTTAGCACTTTCTTACTCTCTTTTTTTTCCCTATGTAATTTTTCCTTGTAGAATGAAAACTAGCTTCATAAAAAAAGTTTATCAAGAAAACATAAAAGTACTTAATATTCTAATTAAGACCACAACACAATAGAAAAGTATATTATGGTCGAAGAGAAGAGAGAACTACATCTTGGAGAGAGCTATCTCTTTGCATAGCAGCTTTGAATTCATCAAAGGTAACTTTTCCATCACTATTGGCATCCATTAAGTCAAATATCTCATCCAATTTTCCAGGTTCAGTGATATCAGTTGGAAGACAATCATATGGCAAAGCCTGTTTAATTAATGTATATTTGTGTTAAAAGATGAAAGTCAAAAGATAGCAAAATTTTAAGGTGAATCTTTTCGAAGTACAGACGATATATCGTTGATTAATGTTTAAAAGTTATTCAAAATTTAATTAATTATCGACGATACTTTTCAAAATTATAAATTAACTGTTCTCCTCATCTTTACAGCTGAAATAATGATCTGATTAATGTCAGTTAAATAAATTAAATTTTGAAAGATACATTTATTTTCTTTTATTTTTATCGAATTGACATTAATTATCTCAGCCATAAAAACTCGAAAACCATTTACTTATACTCTTGAGTAATACTACTGATTATAATTAAAATTTCAAATAACTTTTAAATAAATATCTATAATGAACCGTCTATAAACGTGATTCATCGTACAATTTGCACATAAAGTAAGAAAGATAATTGGAAGGAGTGTGAATTACTCTGAGCATAGATGCTACTTCTTCTTTGGAGATGCACCCAGATCTATCTGTGTCATACATCTATTTGCAAAAAAGTAAAATCAGAGAGGAAAATGAGCTCAACATGTCAAAAGCTATCAATTGTTTGTTTGCTTTGACTAGTTTGAATTGGATTATACTCCATCTACTTCTTTTTATAAAAGGCACTTGAATTAAAAATTAAAATTTAATTGACAAAAATTGATATATTTAATCTATCTCAAATATCTTTTATAAAAAAATCAAAAAATTAGTTTTAAAAAAATCAAGTAGAATAACAATTTTGTGTGAATTTTTATTAACATTAACCTGAAAGCACAAACGGAGAGCATCCTCTCCTTTGGAATTCTTGAGACTAGAAAATCCACAAAGTAACTCTCTCATGTCAACAGTTCCATCACGGTTGTTGTCAAACAAGTCAAATATACGAGGTGCAAAAGGAATCAATGATGGCATATTCATTGCTTTTAACACCTCCTCAAACTCACATAGAGTAGCATTGTCTCTATTTGCACATCTGTTAACAACTCCAAACATTAATTAAATCAAACTTTGAAAATGAAAATTTGGAGTAATTATTAAATTAGTTTCCCCCATAGGCACAATATTATGGCTATAACAAATATTCTATCAAACTTTGAAAATAAAATTACTAAAAATATTTTGCAAGAATATTTTCAATTTTCATTGATTAAAATGTGTATTTTGCGTTGACAAGAAACTTTTAAGTGAACTATTGTCATGAAAATAAAATAAAATGTTAGTTAATTAAAATATATTTTTAGAAATAATGAAAACAGTTTTGACATTTTATTATTTTTAAAAATATAGACAATTATTCATTTCAAAAATCTATTATTTTTTTATGAAACCTGCAATCATTTTACCCCTATATCAAATAATTGGATTTTACTCAAAATGTTTTATTCAAAAGATCTAAATTAAATGTTTTCTGTGATAATAATTTTTGACTTTTGGGTACTTACATGTTCTTGAAATGTATCCTGAGATTTTCAATTTCGTCTTCTTTGAGATCGTAGGATCCAATCAAAGATCTCAATTTTTTGGTTCTTAGGAAGATTGAGGAACTCCAAACACTAGCAATTGCAGCTGCACGAAGTTTGCGTCTTGCATTAAAACTTTGTAGCCTTGACACAATCTCAGGGTCCATTTGATCATCTTTTGCTTTCTCACCTTTGACCCATGGATCACTTAGAAGCTGTTCCAACAACACAAAATACAACATGCCATGTTTGTTAGGGTTTTTTCCTCCTTAAACATGTGATTCAAATACCTCAAAGTCCCAAACATGCATCTTTAAGCTTCAAAATAATATGATACATAGGAAATATTGACACTAGATTTTTGAGATACAAACATTTAGCCATTGCTACTACTTTATGTTAAAAAAATGGCAGCTAGAGCATGAATTGAGTTTTTTTTGATAGTCCCAACATGTCTTTGATGTCACGTGGTGTGATCCAATAAGAACATCCATGACATATTAGGAGATACTCAATTCATGTATGATTTTTAGTCTAATACCATTTTGAGACAGTAGAAATTCAATTCAAATGTGTGATTTTTAATCAACAAAGGATTTAGATTAGACAAAGTAACTATGTAGTTTAGTACGGCGTTTTGATCATATGATCTGAATAGACAAATAAAATGAATTATTTATATAAAATTGTACGTAATATTAATTATCTTATCTCAAATTAACGATTCAGATCATTTACATCGAAAACTATGTATTGTAGTATCTACTACAAATCAATCCAAACATTAGGAGAACAACTTTTGACACCTCCAAGATCAAATAAATTTTATTGCACACTTAAAAAAAATACATACCTAATCATTTAGATATGTATTTTTAGACAAAAATACAATTTTTGTCACAATTAAAAGTATACTTAACAAATCATGAATGTTCTCCAAGCAATATCACCTCAAGTTGGATTGATCACCGGAGGGCATTGGAATTTTTGGAATTGCAAAATAAAACATGTTTTTTGGAAAAATAAGAACTATAAGTTACTATTTTAAAAACAAAATAAACTAATCAAAACATGACCAATATATGTTTTCTTTGCATATGTGTTTCATTCTATATACACACAAAATTAAAGATATGCCGAATTCCCATTGCTGAAGTTGTTAAGAGAGTACAATACCTCTTGAGCACTAGGTCTCTTATTAGGATCAACAGTAAGAAGACTTGAAATCAAATTCTTTGCTGATTGGGAAATTCCCTTCCAAGTTTTCTCATAAAAACTAAAATTCCCCTGTTCCAAAGTATTTTATTTAGTAAGCAAAAACATTATTGAGTCAACTAATTATGTGTGAGATGTTACTTACATTAATTATCATTTGTTGCTTTTGGCGATTATTTTGAGCAATGAAAGGTGGATACCTGTAAAAAAATGTTATAAGTAAAATAATGGAAAGTTACATAAAGAGAAATATAATTAGACTTTTCATCCATTATTTTTTTTGGAAGCAAATGACAATTGGTCACCAAAAGTGCAAAATTGAGTAATTATATGAAAAACTTGAGTAATTATATGAAAAACTCATCCCTTAATTTCTCTCAAACTTTTAGGTGATACCAAACTAACTCATTTATAAACCCAATTTTACATATTTTTATTTTCATTTCAACAAGTGATGACTTTTTCTTTTATTTTTTCCTTCTATACAGTTTCTTAGACCAACTAATCTCACATCTATTTAGTTTAGCATTTGGAAAGTTTAAAAGCTTATGCACGAGTTCGAATTTTATTTTATTGGTGCACTGCACCTTCAAAATTCACCTACTACTCTTCGGTGAAAAATGAATTAGTGTGTTTTTGAACCGACCACTATTGATAGGTGACGACTCAATTTTTCTACTTGACATCCAAAAATAGAACCAAACACAATTTTATCATAAAATCTAACACAAATTAAGTTGAGTGTCTCAAGTGGTTAATGAATTTTAGTTAAAGAAGAATTATTCGAAAGAACTTAAATTCAAATTCTAACTGAAAATATTGTTTGTTAGATTTATCTACTTTCCGTCTATCTCTAAATTAACATAGCCCCTTTCTCTTGAGAACCAAAGGATTAGAGACAAAAACATGTGATGACACTTAACACAATGTTAACATATGAAACACACCAATTTTCTTACTTGACATCAAATCATTATACCTAACACAAATCAAATGACTAAACTGATCATTGAAACTCACTTAATGGTGAATAGTTCTAAAGATCTCAAATCAATTTTTTATTGAAATAGATAAAATTTCATCTATTTTTAGATTACTGAATTTCGTTTATCTTACAAACTCCAAGGTAAAAGACAAAAAAAAAACATAAAACCTATATGAAAGAAAAAACATACCCAGAAAGTAAGATATAAAGAATGACTCCAAGAGACCACATATCACTCTTAGTAGTGATTTTCCCTTGAGAAAGAGCCTCAGGTGAAACATAATCAATAGATCCAAACAAACCAACAACAGGGTCAGTAAATTCCTCAACAGAACTCAACCCAAAATCCATAATCTTAAGAGGTGAATCTTTCCTAACATCCAAAAAAAGACAATTTTCAGGCTTCAAATCTCTATGAACAATGTTAGCTCTATGAATAGCCTCTAATCCAGCTACAATCTGATGAACAACAGTTGCAGCTTCAGTCTCACTATACTTATCTTGTGCAACAATCCTATCAAAAAGTTCACCACCACAACAAAGCTCAAGAATAAGATGAACACCATTTGAATCCTCAAAAACATCATAAAGATCAATCACATTTGGATGTGGTGAAACATTTTCAACTATTCTTCTCATTACAAGAATCTCATTTGTTAACAAAGTATCTGAGACTGAAACTTGTCTCATTGTTACTGTGCTCTTCTCTCCACCTGATAATTTTTTTCTTGGTATTCCACTAGGACTATTTGATGTGCCTAATCTTCTTAGTGTTTTTATTGCTACTTGTTCTGATTTTTCATCCTTGCTTGATTTTTTTGTACCTTTTCTAACAACAGAAAATCCACCTCTTCCTAGAATTTCTGAAACATCATATTCATCTGAGAGTTTTCTTGTTCCATGTCCCATGATGATGTTGTAATAATTAACAAAAAAAAAAAAAAAAGTTTGAAAAAAAATGGAATATTTTTTGAAGACTTAGAAAATGAATGAAGAGGAAAAGAACAAGAGGGTATGTAATTTATGTTTCAATAATAGGATTCCAAAACGCGTATAATGAAATGGTCGAAAATGACATTAGCCTATAATATAAGATTTTTGTATTTGTTTATGAACTATATAATATGAATTTAATTGAGATAGGTGCAAGGGAATAATGTAGGCTGGTAAGAGCTGTTTTAGAATGGACAAAGAGAGAGTCAACTGCTACCTTTTGTAATCCTAAGTTTCACTATTCATCATTTTAGACAACTTGAAATTATAAATTTGTGAGGCTAAACTATAAAACAAAATATTAAACTAATAAAACTCACTTGCTTTTATCTTTAACCAAATCCGTATCATTATATAGGATTTTATTTTTTAATTCTAATTTTCTTTCATGCACCAAAAATGATGCAATAACGTTAAATCATATCTAATATACTTTATTATTACGCTAATAAAATTTAATCAATCATATATGTAAAATTGGATACACTTTAGGTACATAGTTGTTAAACCTATCCTTTTATGTACTTTCTAATATGATTAGAAGCATTTGGTTGTGCATCATTTCCTTTCACAAATTTGAGAAGATTTATTACCAAAGCATCACTAAGTTTTACAAAGTTTTAGTCTCTTTAGTTAGTTTTAGTTTTACACTTAGTGTTTTGAGTGATGTCAATTTACTTAGTCTAAATGATGTTCATGTGAGTGTTATGTTAGACCAAGTGTTTTTAAACTTTGTAAATCGTCTTATCAATTTACGAATCAACTTATGAACTTTAAGAACTCGTTTTTTGAAGCCACATGGTTGTATATCGACTCATTTGGTGTGTGAATCGACTTACCAATAAGACATATGGTTTTGTAAATCGACTTACTTTTGTGTAAGTCGACTTACATAGCTTCAAACTTAAAAAATTAATTTTCAAACACACGTAATTCAAGTCATATAATGTATGAATCAACTTACACAACATGCATACTTAAAATTTGACAGTTTTAAAGTTGTTATGGTAGTTAGAAAGTGGTTATTTTTGTTGGAATTTGATTTTCATTGGCATAACTTGTTCATGCATCATATAAAAAGTTTCAGTCTCAGATACTTTGTTATAAAAAGTACAAGAATAATTTCACATATTCCTTATACTCAAGCATTCAAGATCATATCATTGATTGAAAACACTTTCTTGATCATGTCGGATGTGCAATCGAGTTTTGAAGTGAGAAACAACAACGAAGGAATATTGCTTGTTAACGTGTCTATTCTAGATGTGAATCATCGAGGGTATATCAGTGGATTGCACGTCTCCACGTCGAAGGGCTGAAGAAGGCATTCTTCAATGAAAGATCTTGTAAACACTCTCAATCAATAACCAAAGTTTGATATCCTAGAAATCTAATAAAGTGATAAAAAAAAAGTTAAATAAGTTTTTAGTCAGTAAAAAATTTTAAATTTTTTTTAGTCCCTATAAAATTATTATATATGCAGTTTTAATCATTGTTGGAGCAACAACTTATGTTTTTGAATGATTTTTTGCATGCATGTTTACAGCATTGTAAAAAGTCCATACTGTAAAGACTTTTATCTTGAACATATGACATTTAAAAAATTCATATTGAATTCATCTCAAGTTAAAAACTTCTAAATTTGTGCATATAAACTTTTAATAATGTTTTAAACATGGGCAATAAATCATTCAAAAATTTAAAAGTTGTAGGATGTTTGTTTCAGCAAGGACTAAAATAAACTTGTAGAACCAAAAAATGTAAGAGGAGGTGATAAGGTAGTATAGATGATTCGTCTATGTGTATCAGATGAGGTGATGTATCATATCAAGACCTAATATCACCAAAGGAAATTAAATTGTTTCATACATTTTAAAGAAAAGTAATTTGATTATAAAGACCTAACTCTGTATTTGTGCACAATTGTGGCAAATTTCCTTCCAAGAACTTTACTATACTAAGAGCTTAGGATAAGATTACTAAGAGGTTAACCGTACTAAGTTAGAAACATGAGTAAGTGTTTGTTTTCAAGGAGTTGACTATACTAAGCCAAAAATTTGAGAGTATGCCTTCCAAGAACTTGACTATTCTAAGAGCTTGGAAGAAGTTACTCAAGAAATTAATTGTACTGAGCTAGATGTTTGAGTAAGGTTGTATCTCAAGAAATTGACTAGACTAAGAGCTTGAGAAGATTTTTTAGTGGAAAAACATTTAAGTTAAAGACGAAGATTTTTAGTGGAAAAACATTTAAGTTAAAGACACTCGACGTATCTACTCGTTGGATAGTGAAACAAAGTAAATATGTGTATCCGACTCTTTTCTCTCTATTTTAATTCATGTCATTGTAAACATTTCTAATAATAATTTTTGAAGTTGAAATACTCCATTTTTTAAAACTAAGACATAAATTTTATAGTCAAGTCTAGATAAAAACTTTAAAATGACAGTTTAAATCCAATTGCTTGTGTTTTTCTTAAATTTAGTTTACCTTCATATTACAGCCGAAGCATTTACATAATTGATGTCAAACCTTGGTTTGACTAGTGGAATTTATACGAACACATTTTTTAGGGGACCACCTTTCCACCATGGCATCCGCCTAGGTTTTCATACTAATGGAAGTAATATTAAATCAAATTTGTTTAGCAATTCATTATTATGATATTATCAAAGTAATCAGAATGTCAGTTATTTTAGAAAAAATTACTTCAAACATCATGTTATGTAGCTATGTTTCTTCGTCCAAATATCATAATAATTCCAAGGTTGCAGTTGATATGGTTAATACTCACAAGTTATTCCAATCCTTTCAATAGAAGATTCTTCAAATTCTAGCTCTGTTGGAAGGAGCACCATATCTATATGGCTGAAAAATTTCAGATGAGAATTTTGTACACATTCCAAAAGTACAGTACAGATGCAAACCCCCTTTAAAAACAAAAGGTTTGGAAACACGCTTCCAAATATAATGAAAAAGTACCTTCAAATTTGACATTAGTTCATGTAACTAAATCCAATTTACAATGTGTATTTCTGGAGCACTTCACCAACCTCACTCCCCGCCATCATGTGTTGAGGATTACACAGAGAACTCCCCTCAGGCTTGCTAACAATCATGACTTGCATTGTCCCATTCACTATATCAGGTGTCGCACATTTGCACCTGATACTAAAGACTATTAGGGCCACTGTGGAGGTTGGTGGACAACCATAGGTCAATTCCAGCATATTAATTCACTTTTTCACGTTCAATTAATGCATTACCCAAAATGAAATATAAACAGGAATATTAACTGAAAAGTTGAAGTCTTTAATTTTAATTTCAAAACAACATACTTCAACTTTTTAGATACTTTTTAGATACTACTTTTGCTTATATTTCATTCCAACAGGAATATATGTTCAATGTGGCGGCGATCCAAATGATGACACAACCTTGTGGTAAGTTTTTTGGAGGTTGATAAGGTGGTTGCAACCTAGAGCTTCCAGAAATTTTCATTCCCAAGACAACAAAATAAAATCAACCCATGATTGAAATAGCTATATAATGAGTATAGTAAAACTACAATATTGCCTATAATTACTGAAGAACTTAACAGAGGAGTTAAAAAACATCACATATATTCCACTTAATCAACCTTGCATTAACTTAAAAGAAACATTCACTGATTCTCATATCTACAAACCTCTCTACTTAAAGGTACACAGATCTCAGAATGGCGAAGATGCTATTCGACGTAGTTGATATTTAGGTTCTTCAATTGGTTCACATGGTAACATATTCTCTAGCTCCTGCATGTAGAGGCAAAAAATTAATTAATCAAACAATCAGATAATATAAAGAGGCAAGAGAGTAAGCATATAAAAAAGAGCTTGTTTGTTTTTGTGATTTTGGCGGGTAAAAATAACCATAGATACAATGTGTATATATGCATAGAGCTTTTATAACGATCATCCTAACAAATACTGCTAGTTGTATAATAAGGAGCAAGCAATGTTGCGCCAGTAAATCAAAGTCCTGATCACCCAAAAAAAACAAAACATCATGAAGCAGAAGAAATCCAAGGTATATAGTTCATGATATGAAACTCAAGTGCATGAACGTAGTAATTTCGAAGGTTAGACAATTTTATGCTTTGAGTGGGAAAGATGTTGCGAGATGAGTCATTTGCACGAATGGAAAATTTTAAAATTCATAATCCCCTTAGTGAGATTCATTATAGTATCTTCGTGAGAGAAAGAATTATATCAGAACTAACATGATTGTTTCTGTTTGTCAATCACATTATTTGATGTTGATGCATCCTAATCAATCACATCAAGACGCAATGTGATAGAAACTGGTACCAAACATAAATATTTTAAGAGAATTAACAACTTTTATTGATGCTAGAATAGGTTTACACAATGGGTTCCCAAGAAATTTGAGAGACTTGGGTCTCTCCCTGCCAAGAATTTGAGAGTCTTGGGTCTCTCCCTCCCAAATACCACTTTTCTGTTTTTCTGACTACCCAATAACAGGCTGCAGTTCCCTATTTATTCACATACAATAAATAACTAACTTAATAACTACTATTAGTTATTAATTATAAAAACTAATAAAGTAAATAACTACCTATAACTATCATTTGTTTCTACCCTCTCTAACACAATGCTGATGCTGTAATGCTTTAAAAACGTTTATTTTCAAAACATCGTTTTCAGTGTTTGTGGAAATCAATTCTTTGTAGTTAGCTTCCATCTTCTCTCTATTTATTACAAATAAAAAGGAAAATGTCATTCCAGCCTCAAAGTAATTGGGCCCTTAGAATCCATGTTTTCAAATGCACTAATTAATCTTTACTTAGTATATCAGGGATGTAAGGTTGATCAATGACTCCATTCCTATTTTATTCGAATCTAATGGATTCAATTACGAGAATGGAAGGGAAAAATTTGCATAATTTAAATGACACATGCTCAGGTCTCCGACTACAGAAACATAATATGCAGAGTTTCCTATCTCGAGACCATGCAAAGAATTGTATAACAATTGAAACTGAGACTGTCTCTTATCATATGCTGAAAATATAATCCACAAATGGATGAACGACTCAATCTGAGGACTGTAAGTATTAGAACTTCAAAGCATAATCTAACCTTTTGTCTCTTCAGCTTTTTATTTTCCTCTTCTAGGTGCGACACTTTATTCTCCAATTCATTTGTGTAAGCCTGTTATAAAAGTTACTATTCAGGGTTAGGGTTTTCAAAGCATAAAAAAAACATTAAATAATAGCACTTTTGTAGCACCGACACTTCTGATTGAAGGCGTGTCCCTGTCTCCGGCACACGACACCGACACATCGATTATATTCAATTACTTCATTTTCTCAAACTATTACCATCGTCGGTGTGTCCAGGTTAGTGTCATGTCAGTATCTGTGTATCATAAAATAATAGTGACATACAACACTCAGGAAAAAAAGAAAAAGAGAGATCACCTGTTTCCTTGCTCTAGAACGTGCAGCAGATTCCCGATTCTTGATCATCCTTTTCTGCCTTCTCTCAACTGTCTTCTCCACCACATCCTCTGGAGTGCTCCTTTTTCTTCCAGGCATCTGCGTATCCGACACTGTTCCCATAAGAGGTGAAGCCAATGCCATATGACTATCCGCAAACGGATTGTCCAATGAAGCACCGGCTCCCATGTGCAACGGCTGTGCTAAACCCTGGCTAGGCATATAAACCCCCATGAAACTTTGTTGTGGATGCTGATATTGTGGTTGCGGATACTGTATCCACTGACCTTGCGGAGGAAACTGCGATACTGCTATGTTTGAATTAATCCCTTCTGTAGAATCGGTGTTTGTTTTATTAGAAGATGCTTGTGCGACAATACCTGCTTTCACCAAGAAATCTTCCAATGTCATCTCTCCTAAAGTAATTTGTCTCTCTCGTGACTTCTTTTCCTCGCCGTCTTTCTTTTGTTGGATGTCTCTCCAAACCTCATCCACAGTCTTCTTGCTTAATGCGTCTGTTAACGACAGACTAGCTTGACGTTGTAGAGACGCTTGACTAGCCTGTGCTGTGCCTTCGTTCTCCGTACTCGTTGATTGGCTCACTTCAACTGTCCATACATTTTTCAGAAGCTCGTCGAGGTTCATACTACTTAGTGGCTTCCCTAAATCACCTAACTGATTTTGAACCTCATCGAGTGTGAGACTGTACACTGAGTTTTGTTGCATAAGAGGGTGGAGTTGTGATCGTTTTCCACTACCATCTCCACCACCTTGAGACCCCACTGTTTGGATCCCCATTTACCAATTACCCTTTTAACAATTCACTTCATTTCTCATGCTTAACTATTTAAGTAGTACGCGAATGAAACCGTATGATCATAACCACCTTCAATCCTGCCCAAATATGTTAGAAGCTGATAAGAGTTCATAATTACCATTTTATGGAGTGATCATCCGAAAACTCTTATCTACAATAACCAACAAGCTTAGAAATGCATTAGAAGAAAACAATCAATCAAAACAAAACAATCAACCAAAGGAAACAACGAAGTGTATAATTCATAATTCAAACTAGTCAAGAGGAACAATGAGAGATCTTTTACAATTTAGCCTTCACACTTCAGATTGAAGGCGTTTAGTCTAGCAGCTGACACATGTCGGTGTCGAATACCGACATGACACCGACACATGTTGTTACATTCAATATTTCCCATTTTCTTAAATTATTACTGATGTTTGTCTCTGTGCTAGTGTCAATATCGTGTTAGGTGTATGTGCTTCATAGATCTTGTAATTTAGCACCAGGCTTCATATCATTTTCTTTAAAAAAGTAAACCAAAAAGAAAGAAGAAAGAAAATTTAAAACAGTATAGTAAATCTGTTTTACTTACTATACCAAATGATTAAAATAAATTAAGACCAAATGATGTAAATAAAATCTTATGACTGAACTATAAACAGAGGACAGATTCTGAGGGGACTTATGAAGCACCAATTCTGACACAAACAACAGACATTGGTAATAATTTGAGAAAATAATTTTATTGAATGTAATCAATGTGTCGGTGTCATGTTATACGGAGGAGGGGACAATGACATAAAATGTATTGAAAATGTCATACTAACAGTTCACATAACTAGTTATTCGTGATAAATTTAAGCAAATGAAAATAAGAAACCTTATTACAGCTACTCTTCCTAATAAAAAAATAAAAAAGAACACATTTTTTTCAATTATTTTCAGATTACTTTTAGAAAATAGAAACATGATCCCTTTGCATGCAAGATCAAACACACAGCTACCTAAATCAAATTTCCATTGAAACCCAAAACCCCATTATCAAAACACACAAATTGCTTTCTGTTACTTCAGTCCAAAAGCATTTCCATCCTTTTCCTATAAAACTTTCAGAAACATTAAAACAAAATGAGAGGAAAAAACACACACAAGGAACAAAAATTCACGAGAAGAAAATAAATTCGCTCATGGAAGAGAATGAAGAAAAACGCCAATAATTCAGATAAAAAATTTCAATTAATGATTTAAGAGGAAACCCATTTGCATGCAACAAATTGAGTGTCACTGTAGAAGAATAAAAAACAACTCAATCAGAAAAAATTATGAGAAATTGAGATCAAACCCATTACAGACCCAGTTTCTGTTACTGACATGCAATGACAAAAGACACAAAATTTGAAGAAAAAACATCATAGAAATAGGAAATTGCAAGAAAAATTATGAAAATGGAAACAATAAGCGAACCTTTGCGTAGTCGGAGAGAAAAAGACACCGATCTGAAAAGTTTTGAAGCAATGGGCAGAAGCGTAATGGTGATGAGAGAAGCTTTCAGAAGTGTGAATAATACGAGTGTGAGAGACAATCAAGAGAGAGAAACGGAATGTACGAAAGAAAGAAAAAAAAACCCCACCAAATGGCAGTTGCTCAATTTTTGTAAATAAACAATAAAGGATCTCTTGTAAAAATTAAATAAAATCATCTAAATTAGCCACTAATAAATGTAGATGTGGGGATTTTTTTTTCTATTATATCATTTGATTTTATTTTTAAATCTACAATCTCCTATTTTAAAATTAATATATATTTTTTTTCTTTTTATTGAACTTTACGAGCATGACAGGAATGATCTAACGTGTTGTTCGATATTTTATGGATAAATGTAAAAAATAAATGTTAAATTTTAAAAAAATTATAAATAAATATTAAAAATAATTATTTTTAATATCAACTATTATTATTTTTAAAATAATTAACATTTGTGTTTCGTGGCATGAAATTAGGTCATAAGTATAGTAGAATTAGAGTGCAAAGAAATTATATAGTAGAATTGACATCTAAATTTTAATAGAATAAAATGATTAAATATATATATATATATATATATATATATAGAATTTGGATTTACGACTATAAAAATAGAAAGAATTAAAATATTAGTTTTTTAAAAAAATATATTCTATTTAATTTATTATATTATTCTAGCCTTCAAAGTTTGTTAGAATGTCCTATTTTTTAAATGTTTTTTTAGTGTCGATTAAGATTTTTAAATTTTATATTGTACACGTAATCATATCTATCATTAATGTCATGTAAATATATTATATGAATCAATCGGTGTTGTAAAAATAGAGTTCGTGATATTGTTTCAAATATTAACGGACATAATTACATCTTTATTAAGACTATAAATAGAGTAAAAATCAAAATACTTTCGATGAATATAATTAATAGAGTTAAATATATTTATAATTAAAACAAATTCATTTTTCATTTGGTTTATAGCATAGATTATCCAAAACAAATTACTTTTAAAAATATTATATTTCAATATACTTACAACCCAATAATTATAAATCAGCACTTAGAATTTTTACAATATGCATTTCACTCTATATTGTTATTCTAATAATATTTTGTCATTTCCAAATTGTACTTCACTTATAGCTTGTTTTATATACTTCCTTTGTAATAAAACATCACTAAAAATTGTATTATGCACAGTTTTTTGTTTATATTTTATCATAGAAAAAGTATATAATAATATAATAATTAATACCATAGTTATATATGTGTTGAATTTTGTGCAAATTATTAAGTTTAAAATGAGCAACCGAGCTATGTGACATATAGAGGATTTGTTGGAACTTCAACTTGTGATGCTGCTATTAGCTTTGATTGTAGCTCATATGGTTCTATAAACATTCTTTTAGATCAAAATAACATTGTCTCTACCCAACCAACAAGACAAACTTATGATCTTTGAAAAAATGCACATGGAATTGTTAGAAATACTATTCTAAGTGTCTCTTGCTTATTATAGAATTAATGTGTTATCCTTAGTAGCCTCCATATGTGAGAAACAAAATAAAAAAAGGTTCAAAAAATGTAACTTTTTGTTGGTACAACAAATAATAAATAATGTAATGTTAATCAAATTGCAATAATATATACAAAAACTTATTTCTTCAAATTTGTTATTGTTTAGAGACTATTTAAATTTTTATTTTTTTCTATTAAAATTTATTGATTATTCAATTTTACTGTATTCATTTTGTATATTTTATTTATTAATATTATAAACTAAAAAAGCACATGTGAAATAAGAGTATCGACGAACTAATACATCATCTTATTGATTCATCGGTGAAGAAATAATTATTATATTGAGATTGTGTCTTATACATAATAATTATTAAAATTGACCATTGATGTTGATTTAATGAATGACTATAATAATTATTACATTGAAATTGTTTTAATCTTCACCATTCATGATGATTTGATGAATGACTATAATAATTATCCCTCATTATAAATTTCCTCTGATTTGATATGCTCTCCAATGAATATAGTGTGAAATAACATAAATAATAATAATAAAATATAATAGTTTGGTTCAAATATGTGGTGATAAATTTTGAATAACGGAAAATGGATATGTACCCAAACTAATAGAAGTTTTGTTTAGTTGATTTGGTATATAGTCCAACATATAAAAAAATTAACCAATTTAATTGATTTGGATTATTGAGTCAATGATTTAATTCTAATAAACACCTCTATATGCATTGCATTCTCTACCTTTTTAGTCTAAAGAATTCACAAAAATTATGAAATGATGATATATAAGAGTTTTTTTCCTGTCTAAACTACTGGTCTATTGAAGAGAATTTTGTTCCATACATTGGATTTTCAATATGTCTCAAGATCTTCATATTTTGATGTATTTACTTTATTTATACAAAAAAAAAAATCTCATTTATGTAACTATTCATTGCTTTCAATTAGATATAGTATTTTCAAATATTTTGCATGTATACACTTATGAGTTTTTTTTCTTATTCCTTAATCCTAATTAATTATATCTTTCGTGTAAGTGTCAATTTAATCCCTACACCATTACTAGCTCCATTCATAAATCACTAAAGCAACACACTCAATCCTAATACATACATTCAGATATTCATTTTATTAAAAAAATTCTTCTAGCAACAGTTTCACTCTTTGTGGCAAACATGCAAGTGTTAATCACTTTAGTTTTGGTTCTTGGTTTTGTTTCACCTTGCCTATGTGCAAGGTGGAATCTAGTTGAATCAAACAAAAATAATATATAATATGATGCAATATGGTGCTCGTGGTGATGGCAAATCCAACGATTCACAAGTATATCTATTTTAATAAATTTTCTTTTGCCTTTTTTATTTATATATATATACTTCCTGAGAAACCATAATCTTCTACTATTTGAATGTCTTTTGATTAACAACATTTTGATATTTTGATTTGATTTTTAGGTAATTTTGAACGCATGGAATAGTGTGTGTGGAGCACAAGGGGAAGCAACATTAGTTATACCACCAAAATTATCATTCTCAGTGAATACTATAATATTTGAAGGACCTTGCAAGGCCTCAAGTATTACAATTCAGTTATATATATATATATATATATATATATATATATATATATATATATATAATTAACAATATCTACGTGTATATATTTTAGAAGCAAAATTAGATTTCTTAATTTATGCAATCATCGTCGAATGAAAATATATTAAATAAGATTAATTATCTTTTCTTTTTTTTACGTAAAAAGATAATTTCATTAATGAAAGTTTGATAATAAATTAAAAATAAGACAATATTTTTTATAATTAACAATTTGGAGTAACATACATTTTTATTAATTTAATTTGAACTCTTTCAAATTGTAGCTTGAAGGGAACATAATTGCACTTTCTAAGGAAAATTTGAAGGATACAGAGCATTGGATAAAGTTTACAAATATAAACAATCTCATAATTAATGGTCGTGGCAGTGGAACTATTTGTTAAGTTTCCATGCTTGCAATAGTCTTAGTGTTAAAGAACCTAATGTTGACTAATAGCCCAAAAGCTCATGTATCTATAAATGGGGTTGAGGGTGCAACATTCTCCAATTTATCAGTCACCGCTCCTGAAGATAGCCCCAATACTGATGGTTTTGACATTTCTTCGTCTAAAAATATTTTCATACAAGATTCCACCATTAGAACTGATAAATAAAATTTACTTTTTAATATATTTATAAACACAACCATATTCTCATTAAGAAATGTGGCAGACTATTATTTGACTCATATAAACTAAATACTTTTAAAATAATATGAGGCATATAAATTGTAAAAATGTTTTATGAAAAGGATAAATAAAATTTGAAAATCATTAAAACAAAGAAAATATATATAAAAAATATTTATGTGCATTAGAGTAAGTGTACATGAAATTGTATTTTATAGCAAATAATGAATACTCTTAAAATAAGTATTCAATATATATGAGAAATTTTAATATAATTTTTTTCTTCTAATAGGTGATGATTGTATTGCTGTCAATGGTGGCTCCTCTTACATAACTGCTACTCGTCTTTTATGTGGACCAGGTCATGGGATAAGGTAATTTTTCATAAAATTTATATTTTAATTTGCTATATACTTAATTGATGATTAATCAAGATTAAAAACAAATGGTGTTTATTAAATATGAATACTAAATGTAAAATAAATTACTATTTATCCATATCACCATTTTTTTTTCTCTATGATTAGTTTATAATTTGTAGCATAGCATGGATATAGATAATTGTGTCTCTCATTAGATGTTAACCTAAAATATTTTGATATTGAGAAAACATGTTCATTTAATCTTGTGTGTGTATAAACACAAGCAACGATACACTTATGTGTAAAATAAAATTAAGATTTGAAACTTTAACGTAGTGAGACATCACTCACCTAATATATGAAAAGTGAAAATTAATTATCAAATTTGTTTTTTTTTTTTTTGTGTATTCAAATTTTGACATTTGACAAATTATAATGAAAATGAAAATGAAAATGAAAATGTGTGAAATAATCAGCATCGACAATCTTGGTAAAGATTACTCTTATGATACAGTTGAAGAGGTTTCTGTAACAAATTGCACCTTCATTAGAACAACAAATGGAACAAGAATCAAGATATTTTATGTGAGTGTGAAGTTATGTTATATTTGCATATCTACTATGCTAGTTATAATTCTACAACTTATTTTTGCGTTGTATATATTCTAAATAAAATCATTATAATTATCTAAATAGACATTACTAATATACATTATTTTATTTACACACATTACACATATTGACCGATAGATATAAATTTGTAAAAAAATGGCAAATTAAATATGAATAAAAAGGAGATTTTTCATCTACTATAAAACTCTTGCAAAATAATTCCATAAACTATTTCCTCTGTTCCTTTTTTATTTGTTGTTTTTTTGGATTTTTTTTATTATTTCATTTTATGGAAACTATGATTATAAAACTATTTTTTCCATAACAAGTATCTTTCACTTCTTTGTTTCTTATATTCTAATTTTATGTAGGGTGGATCAGGTTATGCCAAAAAGATTACTTTTGAGGAAATAGTACTTACAAAGGTTAAAAACTCTAATTATAGACCAACACTATGATCCTAATCTTGCAAATACAAAGGTACACATAAATATTTTCATTTCAACTATAATAATTTATTACATTTACAATAATATGTTTAGTTATATTTATATTTTTAATTTTGTGGAAATTATTATAGGATTCAGATGTATTAGTGAGTGATGTAACATTTCGTAAAATTTCGGGAACTTCAGCTAGCAACATCGCTATTAAACTAGATTGTAGCTCCTTGGGTTGTTCCAATATTGTATTGGATCAAATTAATATTGTCTCTTCTCAAGAGGAAAATAAGCTCAAATTTATTTGTCAAAATGTTCATGGAACAATTAAATCCACTACTCCAAAAGTATCATGCACATAAAAATATTGATTGAATCAAATATTATCTTATCGACCACCATATGTGAAAAGCCATATCATAATAATTGAATCATTTATCAAGTTTCATAAATGTTGTTCCTAAGGTGCATTTTAGTTATAAGTGTTTGATATTGTAACTCTAAATTTATTCAAATCATGTAAAAGTCAATTGTAATAGCCATTTGTGCTACCGTTATTAATAATAATAATTTTTTTCTAACTTTTTTCTTAAAAATAAAAGTTTCAAAAATATTGAAGAAAAAAAAAAGAATTTGTATCAACTTTCGCAATGCATTATGAAAACTTGTTGCTTCTTTTATAATATATGGAATGATAAATTAAACATTCAACATTAATTGTTATAAATATGTGTCATATTTATATTGTTTTTTAAAATTACTCTTCTAATTTTATTAGACATTTCTTTTTTATCTTTTCTATATTTCTACGGATGAATATAAACTGATGTTCAAAAAGTCAAATCTAAAACTATGATTGACGTATAATTTGGAAGAAACTTTTACATATGAATTTGATTGAATGTGTGGAAGTAGTTAAATTTTATTTTATATATATATATTTATGTTAAAAAAATTTACAAAAATGAATAATTATTAATTATGACAAAGTTGTAAAAACTAAATTATATAGATGAGATGAGTGTTTTTTAAAAGAGGTGTTAGTGTAATAGAACTTAAGAATGTCAATCAAATTTCTTCTAATATTAAAACTTAATCGCAAATTAGTTATCTAGAAAATAATGTAGAATATTTCTTCTAATAATGTAGAAACTTAATCGCAAACCATAACATCACACATTACTTATCTAGGAAATAATGTAGAATATTGCAAATTATTATTTTACAGTTTAACTTCACATAAGAAGTCATAATAAATATTAAAATACAATGTTATAAGACAAGTTTAATACTTAGATAATATAACTAAATTCTAAAGTCACAAACACAATAAAAATTAGAGATCAACATTAAATACTTGCTTCGAGTCCAAAGATCAAGTCTTCTCTATAATATATAAAAATAGAAGCCGCGAGAATGATCTAAGTTAGTTCCATAAAATGGAGATGATAGTTAGAAAACATATTTTTTTAAATATCAACAATAGAAAAGTACATATTTCCTTTTTTATAAAGTATTTAAGATAAAATTGCGTTTGAAAACATTTTATTCTTTTTCGTTAATTTTTTTATAAAATATGAAAAATGTATCCCTATTATTTCAACATGAGTCAACATGTTAATTGTGATCATTTTGTAATTAAGATTTTGCCCATAACCGCAACATACATCTAATTTGCTATTTCCTACATATTTTTCATTAATGAAACACTATCATATCCAATAGTATCATTTTCAGTCATTTAATTTAAAATATATAATTGAAAAATGAAATTTGAACATAATAAACATATAGTATCATTTTCGATTAAATGAATGCACATCGCAACATGAAGTTTATTAATCAATCAACCATTCACAATACAATTTTAATCCTAATTAAAGAACACTGCAAAATAAACACACATAATAACTACAAGGAACATTTCAAAATCCATAAAATTTGCTTAGTAAATCCAATACATATATGGTCAAAATTTTCAAAATCTGTCAAGTTTGCTAAACAAGTTTATGCTAAAGGAACCATATTGATCTTAGGGTGAATTCGTTTAGCGAATTTATGCAAATTCTAAAATGTTTCCCTAGTTTTCACAATAAGTCCTCAAACACCAATCAACAACTAGAGTAACTCAATATCATCATTGTATCAAGTAATAAAACACTTATGCAAGCATCAATTCAAATATATAAAAACTTAAATAAAGGAGAATAATAGAAATCACAATCATTCAATAAAGCACAAAATTTAGAAATCACAATCATTCAATAAAGCACAAATAAAGGAGAATAATAGGGATTATGTTTTTTGGTTTGAGAGAGTGATGAAAATAAGAAAAGAGAAGTGTAGTGTGTATATGCATGTGTGGACAGAGAAAATACACACATATTTCAAGTAAGTTTATTAAATAATTATTTAGAAAATTTTCAATTTACTTAAAAGAGTATAATGGATTCAATGACTATGGATTTAACATTTCAGATATTTGTGAATCTTTGCACAGTGATCAAAGTAAAAGAGGATTTGAACAATTTAAAAATAAAAAAAAATAGTGTTCCTTTTGCATATAGTTAGAGATGTTCCTTGTTGCTGCTTGGTTCCCCTCTTTTTTATGGGTGTTTAATTAAGTGAACTAGGACATTAATAAAGAACCACTAATTCTCTAAAAAAAAAAAACTATAATTTTCTCACTCATTTTCTTATGTGTAGATGGCAAAGGAAACAACTTATATTTTCATAAGTATTTACTTTGTCTGAATTTTAGACATAAAAGATTCATGAAGTGTTGTGTTTATGGTTACCTATGCAAGTGTATGGTCTCTATAGTCTAGATTTATTTTATTTTAAGTGATGTCAAAATTAAGTTTAGATTACATAAAGTAAATGAGTGTTTCTCAATAATCCTCAATATCTTATGATAGGAGAAAATCAACATTTTAAATTTACATTAATTGAAGTCATTAAATTTTTGAAAATAATTGGATTTAAAAAATGCATTAAAATCGCATATTTTGGATATGTGATTCAAATCATGTTTATATTGATTTGAATTAGTATGTTAAAATATGGTGATTCTAATCACTTTGAATTGAATTTATTTGGATGCCAATTACTATTTAATTTTTATAATTTTGAACAAATTATATAAATGTGATTTAAATGATGTTATAGTTTAAATTATATAAATGTGAATTGTGCAAAATCTTGTTCTTTTTCTTTATTGGATATTATTTTTGACAGTGGAGAACACATTGAATCAAATATATTGCAGGGTTTATTTTTGAGTGATTTTTTATATGATTCTTGCACATAAAATCAGTTTATGTTGATGTCTCTTATATGTTTCCTTGCATAACTCGTTACTCAGGTTGCTAAGTGTTTGCTAACAAATTCACACATTTCAGATATTATTTATTCGTCCTAAGTTACTTTTATAAATATGTATTTCTCTGTGACCATTTTGTTTTTGTTTTTTTGTATAGTTCTCTTTAATTTTTTTTGTTGCAGCTATCAAAATTATGTAATCGGCAATCATTAGGGACAGGGTGTTGATATAATTTACTAGTATTAGCAATGCATTGGAAATGGATTTCCATGATTTTGGTTTTCCTCCTTTCATCATATGTTAAACAACTATATATGCTTGCAGAATTACAATATGCATATTTGTACTATGTCATCTCTAGAATTACAGTAACATAATATATTTTAAGGCTAAGTCTACTACGTAGCCATGGCATTTGAACCGGAATCCACCCGAACCGCCGGGAAAAACCTGTTTTTAATGGATGCGGGTGCGGGCATTTGAATCGGAATCCACCCGAACCGCCAGGGAAAACCTGTTTTTAATGGATGCGGGTGCGGATTTTTCCCGTTTTCCAAAGTTACGGGCGGGTGCGGGAGCGGGTTTCATCAAATCCACCTCGCACCCGCACCCACTCGACATAAATACAATTACTTAAATATCCTTATATCTCTTAAAATAGTAACAAAACCCTAAATTTATCAATCTTCCTTCTTTTTCCTAGCTTGCTGTCACCGTCCACCTCCACCCTCACTTTTTCTTTTTCTTGGTTCTTTGGCTCCAAAATCTTCACCTGGTGAGTTTTTCTTCTCTACTTTCGAATCTTTGTTATCACTTTTCTCTTCGAATAGCTAATTGTTTATTCATCTTAATGGTGGATTGCAAATTAGTGAAATTAGTTGGAGACACACCACATCCAAGTGAAATTAGTTTCTGCTTCTTAATTTCATGAGCTCGTATTGAACTTCTTGAGCTTGTAGAAGCTTTTACAAACACTTTTTCGTGACTTTAAACTTGTTTTAATAGAGTCTATCATAACTTAGAAAATCAATCTTAACACAAGGTCTTAAATCAATGTCTCCGCTGCATTTTTATTCTTCATTCTATTTATTTCTTCATGCATCATGTGTCTCAAATTTTGCCTTTGATTGCAATGTGTTTCTTTCTTTTGATAGCTATTTTCCTGAAGTTTTGAGCAGTATTTACTTTGAGACCAGAAATTTATTTGTGGAAAACACACCTCCATATGGTTCTATACCTCTTGTTACATCCCGACTGCTAATTTATGAGATGACAATTTTGAATATGTAACTTTATTTCCATTAGTTGTGTGAGTGAGGGTATAATTTATTTATGAATTTAATTTGTTTTTATGTGCAACTTTACAGAATTTATAAATGGAAATTGAAGGCACGTCATCTCAACCACTACAATGTCAACTTACTTCAAAAGAAAGTTCACATCAACTAACTATGAATGAAAGTTGTAATTCGTTAGTTAATGTTTCTACACCAAATGAAACTGTGCAAACACCACACGATGAGACAAATGATAATATGACAGATGAAATACCTGAAGATCGTAACAATAGACTTAAAAGTATTGTATGGGATCATTTTACAAAGGTCAAAGTTGATGGAAAAGAATATCCACTTGCACGCACATACTTAATTTGATAGTAAAAGATGGGTTAGAAGTTGTGAAAGATGGAGTGGAGAGGATTCGAGATAGTGTTACATATTGGACTGCAACACCTAAAAGGAAGGAAAAGTTTGAGGAGACTGCCAAACAATTACGAATCTCTTGCACCAAGAATTTGGTTTTAGATTATCCGACTAGATGGAATTAAACTTACAAGATGTTTGATGTTGCCATTTTGTATGAAGATGTATTTAGTCGATTAAGACAACGTGAATCCCAATACACTTGTTTGCCTACAAGTTTACATTAGAAATTTGCAAAAGATATTTGTGGCAAATTGAAATTGTTCAATTCTATCACTAAAGTGTTCTCTTGCACTAATTATCCAACTTCCAATCAATATTTTCCTAAGATTCGTATGATCAAAATTGTAATAAATGAGTGGATTAAATCCTCTGATGCATTGATAAAAAAAATGGCAGAGAATATGTTGGGAAAATTTGAAAAATATTGAAATGTGGTTCATGAAATAATAGGAGTTGCTGTTGTTTTGGATCCTAGGTACAAAATAGAGTTGCTTGAATATTATTATGTTAAGTTGTATGAGAATGATGCTAATGACCAAGTTAAGTCGATTCGACAGTTCTGTTATTTTACTTTATGAATATCAACTGAAAATGAATAATGGTTCTAGTAGTGATTCTCAAATGTTGGATGTCCACTTTAGTAATGTTGAGGATGATGGTTTAGAAGACTATGATTTGTATGTCAGTAAAAAAAATAAAAAAAATAAAAATAAAAAATAAAAAAAGCTAGAACTTCGTTTGTCAAAACAGAGTCGGATGTCTATTTAGTGGAGGAAGTTTTGCCAAGAAGTCCTAATTTTGATATTTAGTTGTGGTGGAAGATGAATGATGTTAAGTATCCAACACTTCAAACCATTGCAAAGGATGTATTGGCAATTCTTGTTTCTACTGTAGCTTCTGAATCTGTATTCAGTACCGGCGGACAAATCTTAAGCCCTTATCGAAGCCGATTTCCTTGGACTACTTTAGAGGCCTTGATGTGTGCTAGAAGTTGGTTATGGAGTGTTGAGAAGACTGGTATTTATTTTAAATTATTCATTTAAATTTTAATATATTTGAAATAGATAATAATTTTGTATATCTTAAATTATTGTTGTTTATATTGTACTATGTTGAAATTGATAGGTGATTCAAATTCTAAAGTGGATAATGAAAATGCTATTTTACTCAATGAAATAGAGTATGTCGATGAAGGTATTCTATTCTCTACATTGTTTGATTTAAATTTGTCATGTTCAATGTTAATATTTAACTTTTATTTTTTAATATAGGTGAATTGTTGATCAGTTATGTTACTTCACTTTCCAATTCCCGTCTTGAAGATGAAGATGAACGTTAAAAAATGCTTATTTAGAACCTTTTTGTTTTGATGATTTGAAACTTTTTACTGTTTTGATTGATTAGTTCGTTCGAACTTTGAATATTTAGAACTTTTGTTCGAATTGAACTTTTGTTGATCAAAATATTATGACTTGTAGCAAACTTAAACAAATTTGAAGATATTGTGATTTATTATTTTGATTATTGTAGTTTTAGAACTTATGTTGAATGTTACTATTTAGTCAAATTATTGATTTTTTATGCTATGAATAAAAAAATTCCAATTTTTGGAGTGGGAGCGGATGCAGGGCGGGGAAACCCGTCCCCATTGGGTGCGGGGGTGGATGTTAAAAAGTCACCTCCGATGGGTGCGAGGGCGGTATTGGAGTTGCAGGTGCGGGGTTGGTAATGCTTAAGACCGTCTCCGCCCCGCCCCGTTGCCATCCCTACTATTACGGTCTACTTTTATTGATTTAGTGGCTAAGTTTAGGGTATGCATTCATGTTTTTCTTCATAATTAATTTGTTTATTGATTTCTTATTCAGTTCCCACAAACAAAATGATTATCCACTAATTCAAAACCTGAATTACAACTCTTGACCCTACAAGTCAGTCTTCTCAATTTCCCACATAAAACCTACAAATAGTTGAGGCACTACAACACAATCCCTTTATATAGCAAGAATTAGGGTTTCCATATTGTCTGAAACAGATTATGAGTGTATTTTTGAGGTCAATAGAGATATTCACAAAAAATAAATCTTAATAGATATGGTTTGGGAATATGATCATTAAAGCTTGATTAATTCCAAAATGAATCTTCAGTCAGATCTTTTAGAATGATTATGTGCGAGAATGTCCAAATAGCGATTGAAAATAATTCTCCTTCAATCTTCTGAGTGTATTTTCCTTGCGTGAGATCAACAAAGATCTTCACAAAAAATAAACCTTAATCAAGCTACATGGAATTTGATGAATATGCTACATGGAATTGGGAGGGTCAAGAAGAAACAAACTATAATTTCCTTCCATATTTTGAAGAAGATCAAGAGGCCACAATGCTAGTTCAAGATGCAACCCTTTCTTTTTCCCCTCCTCATTAACCTATTTTTCTATATGAAAGTTCAAGCAAAAGATCAAGTAATATGAAAGATGTATAAGACATTTATGAAAGGTCAACTGAAATTACTCTTGACCTTGAAGAGTTATATTGTCTCTTAGCAAAAATAGTGAGTCATTAAATTATGGCGAAGCAAAGATAAAAGGTGGAGACAAGCCATAAATAAGAAGATCAAATCAATTGTGAAGCAATTGGAGTCAAATGGATGTACAAGTCTAAAAATAATGTTAATGGAGAGGTTGAAAAATACAAAGAAATACTTGTTGCCAAATGCTACAAACAAAAACATGGAGTTGACTATGAAGAAGTTTTTACACCAGTTGCTCACATGGATACTATTCTTTTTCTAATCTCTATAGTAACTCAAAATAAGTGGAAACTTTATCAATTTTATGTAAAATCAGCATTTTTAAATGGCTATCTTGAAGAAGATGTATGTTTAGCAGTCAATAGTGTACGCGATTAAAGGACGTGAATATAAAGTTTTGAGATTAAGGAGAGCAGGTTGAAATTGTCAAAGTTTAAAGATAGACAAAAGGAGGACCCTTCTTTTTTCAAAAACCTTGTTAGAAATCTAAGATACTTAACATGTACAAGTTTTGATATTCTATATGTGGTTGGAGTAGTAAGTCGTTTCATGGAAGCTTCTACTACTAGACATGTGAAAGTTACTAAGAGGATACTTCGCTACCTAAAAGGTATGCTTGAGTATAAACTATTTTACTCTTCTTCTAATGTGTCTAAAGTTATTTATTTGTACCTATAAATACATCTTGTACTTAACATTAAGTATCAAACAAATTGTGAGTTTTCTATTAGAATTATTTTCTTTCCTCTAACAGATTCACCAGCTTTCTCCTTAGTGACACCATCATATCTCATCTATGGAGAATAGCAAAATGGAAAAGCCACCTTTGATTTAGGGTGAGCATCGATCGGAGGTATGGGTGGATTTGGGCTCAATTTTGCCAACCATTCAAAACCAAGCCGACAATTTATATTTCCAATTTCGACTAATTTTTGCATTGGTTTAGATGGGTTTCAGCGAGTTTACAGTCATGCAGTTGGGTTAGTTCGGGCGATGGTTTTCTTTTTTTTTTTGTATTTATTGTAATGTTCATTTCATTTTCAAATTCATTTTTTAAGAAAAAAAAACATATTGGACTTTTTATATTTTTATGGATGCTCGAGTAGATTTTTATTAAACAGTTCATTTATCATACTCATGGTGTGATCATTAAGTGATATTGAGAGACTTTTCTTTATAAATTTGGGCTTTGATACCTAAAGCTTTAAGTGAGGATGTCGGGTTTGGTCAAATCCATACATATCCACGTTTGCAAATGTGTGTGATATGTGACCCACTATTATGGATGCTCGAGTAGATTTTTATTAAACAGTTCATTTATCATACTCATGGTGTGATCATTAAGTGATATTGAGAGACTTTTCTTTATAAATTTGGGCTTTGATACCTAAAGCTTTAAGTGAGGATGTCGGGTTTGGTCAAATCCATACATATCCACGTTTGCAAATGTGTGTGATATGTGACCCACTATTACCCATCCCCATTCGAGTGGTTCAGGTTAGATTATCTAGTTTTACTCGGCACTACTTCTGATATCTTCACATTTTGATATAGTGACCAAGGCGATTCCAATTCTAATTTTTAAAAAGATGTAGAAGGCAATGTTGGATTTGTATTGGTGATAGTTGCTGCAAGACTTTAATAGTGAAGTTGTTGATGAAGATTATATGTAGAAAATTCCAAAGCGTGTTGTTACACTAGCCTTTAGGTTCGATTCGCCCCCACCAATCGGATATAAGTGAGATAACCAGCGAATCCCCTTCAGGGTATTTTGGAAACCTTAATATGATTTGCACTATCACACCAAGAATATCTTTCAATAGTACGTTACAAAATAATGTTACCTATTCTTTTCTCATGCATTAGAAAAGAATAAGTTGACTTAGTATATGAGAATGAGTGAAAGAAAATGGATGGCAATTACTTGAATTCGTTATTTGCATTCTGTCCAAAGTAACCCTATTTATAGGAAAATAATGTCACTTGGGAAAGAGTTGCAATTCTTCTTCTGCCACTGTTTGCGAAGGGATATATGTATTTATCGTTCATATATTTATTAAAGCATTGCAATGGTCTGGTGGCAAAACAATGTGCCTAAACCAACGTTAAGAAAGAATGAACACAACCACTAAACCAACAACAATATCATGTTATGTATAACCAATTATAGATAATATATTACCAATATTTTGGAAATATCTCACAATCCCCTACCATTTTAAAAATATACTTAGTCCCATAATTTTGGAAATATCATGGTTTCAAATAATGGTATCTTACGATTTGAACCACTACTTAGTAAGCTATGGGTTCCACTTATATCGAATAGATTGGGAGACAAGCTTTGAACCAGTTATTTATTAGAACAAGTGTGCACAACTTACACATGAAATCTCGGTACTATCGAAAGAATTATAAAGATGACACATTTGTTAAGGTCTTGTGTCATGTACCCTTTTCATGAGAATTTAAGAGTCAAGCCCTTTAACTCTTCGAAGTGGCCTCACTTCATCCTCACATAGGTAGACTATATCAGAAATACACCCATAATATGTATTTCAGCAAAATTATGCTATATGTCTATTAAGAGTAAAACCTTCCAACTTTACACTTATGGTCCAAGTACTTTCAATCTTTGGGATGTATCTATATTCAAGTACTTGCAATCATTCTAATAGTGTACTTTATCTGTATTCAAGTACTTGCAATCTGTATTGGTGACAGTTGTTGCAAGACTTTAATAGTGAAGTTGTTGATGAAGATTATATGTAGCAAATTTCAAAGTGTGTTGTTACACTAGCTTTTAGATTCGATTCACCCCCGCCAATTGGATGCAAATGAGATAACTAGCAAATCCCCTTCAGGGTACTTTGGAAACCTTGATATGATTTGCAATATCACACCAAGAATATCTTTCAATAGTATGTTACAAAATAATGTTACCTATTCTTTTCTCATGCATTATAAAAGAATAAGTTGACTTAGTATATGAAAATGAGTGAAAGAAAATGGATGGCAATTACTTGAATTTGTTATTTGCATTATGTCCAAAGTGACCCTATTTATAAGAAAATAATGTCACTTGGAAAATAGTTGCAATTCTTCTTCTGCTACTCTTTGCGAAAGGATATATGTATTTACCGTTTATATATTTACAAAAGCATTGCAATGATCTGGTGGCAAAACAATGTGTCTTCCGCGCATGACCCGGGTTCCAATTATAGATACATATATTAACAATATTTTGTATCTGAAAATTGAAAACCCAGCATCGACAAGAACAATATTCAAATGTATCCAACAGTGAAGGTTGAAGAATCAATTGGAATCATCTCACTTTTTTGTTTGTGATTTCTTTGACACAAAAAATGGAGTTCTGAAAATAACTGATGCATACATCCGTTGTATATCCATTATGATGAGTTTGATAATGCCGCAACTACCATCATGAAGCATCCTCAGTGGAGAAACTGTGTCAATTTAAACAAATTTAAACTGTTCTAGTTGTTTCTTCTTATTAATAATTTTTATCATTAAAGAGATTATCCTTCACCAATTGTAGGTTAGTTGATTGTTTCTGGCTAGGTTAACTTTGTGCGTGTGTTAACTGAGTTTTTCTCTTATTGAATATCATACAATTAACAAAGGTAATAAAAACATTTTGGCTTACATTTAAGCTTAAATGAGAAATATCTTGTAAGCACTAAAAACATATTTAACTCCAATTACAACAATTCGAGCTAAGTATTAGCAAAGACTTACACCTAGCTAGTATCAGTAAATCCCAACTTTGGAGTTAGTATAATTAGTTTTAAAGGGTGTATTGAATTGAGATTTTCTTTTTTATATAAAAAAGGCTTGCAGGTTTTTAAAAACAGTGTAAGA
Organism: Cicer judaicum; assembly: GCA_037974835.1. NCBI lineage: Eukaryota > Viridiplantae > Streptophyta > Magnoliopsida > Fabales > Fabaceae > Cicer > Cicer judaicum. The sequence goes on along the minus strand of JBBPBS010001102.1, from coordinate 12,336,272 downwards.
TTTTAAAAGTAAGAGTTCTGTAGATTTTTATAGACTCTTTTAATAACATAAGATTTTAAAAGATTTACAAGAGTTCTGTAGATTTTTAAAGATTCTTTTATAACATAAAAATGTCTTGCATATTTTAAAATTCTTTTTAGATGATATAAATGTTTTGCAAATTTTAAAAAACTTTGTTTTTATAAGAGTTCAAATAATTCACTCAATTGTTTAGGAAACATTCAAAGTTTCAAGAGTGAATGAAAATACCTAAGAAAGAAATTAAACAGTTGAATGAAAATGAAAAAATCAAAATAACATTCTTAAGATATTTAAAGTTATATGAATCATCATTATCATTTCTGTTAAATTTTTCAATGATCTATGAAGAAGATTATCAACTCATTTTTATTTTAAGAGTCGTTATTATGATATGCGTCACTTTGTAAATTAATTCACACACCTCAAATTAGATTATTAAGCACCTTAAAGTGAAGATTAAAATTAAAGTTATCTAAAAATTTACTCCACAATTTTCTTTTACTAATAACATACATACAACATACATACAACATAAGAAAATGTAAAAAACAATAATCTTATCCGTGTAAAAAAAAAAAAGGAGAAAAAAGAGGAGAGAATTAGAAATACATTAAAGAAAGTGTAGAAATCATGATTGAGTACATCCCATCACATAAAAGTCTTTTATACACCTCACTTAGATTTGAAGGCGTGAGAATAACTTTCATTTGTTACAACTTTAGATAGATAAATTCAGTAACATGCTTTTAGCATCAAGGCTACTCATATTTTGTACCAATAATTAATTTGTATCAATGGATATGTTAATAGAAGTGTTGTAAAAATAACTTTTTGTGCAAGTGCAGCAAGGTATTCCTTTGACCAAACATTGGTCCCCACTAATATCCCAGTTATATGTGAACAAATTTTATATGTACATAACAAGTAAATTCATGAACAAGACAAGAACATCAAAGCTAAAAACAAAGAAAAATAATCCATAGAAAGATCTATCTTCATCAGTGAACTAAGCACTTGAAAGGACTTCAAATTAGAAAGTTGGAGATGGTGCAATATAAAAAGATTCAATAAATGAATAATTATGCTAGCATATGATTGTGTGGAAATTAGAAAGAAAGAAAAAAATGAAAGACTAGAGAATAGCTGCCACTACACCATTTTCGGTGTGATTTTCGGTGTGATCACCTACAAGTATTGTCAGGTATAAAAGCTGAACAAAACATATGCCCCAGAATAGCTTTTGTTTCTTCTATTCTATCTCTGACTGATAACTATTCTCAGTCACCTTAGTCGTGACAATCTTTTTCGCTTCTGATTCTTCTTATGTGTAACAACACTGTTTGTGTTACAGTTACCGGGAGTAGCTGAAACTGAAGATCTTTTACCAATGTAGGTTCTTCCTTTCTTTGAAACCCATTTCAGAGGCATATTGCTAACTACAGTGCCAATATCAGTAGCATTATTCAGTTCAACAAGTTTTTGGATTTGATCTAGCATTTGGTGAGTCCAAGCCAATGACACGTCCAACGCAAACGAATCATCCACTGGTTTCCTCCATAGATCCATCAAAACCTCTTCAAACGACCGAAAGGACATTGATCGTTGACAACCTTGTAGATTGTCACAAATCATGTTTACTTTGAGGACATGCTTGCAAAGGTTACCTTGCAAAGACCAAGAACAGTCACAGAATGAAAATTCTGATCCCGGATTCCACACTATATGTATTAAGCTTCTGTCTTTCTGGCTTGCAACTTTGGCAAAGAGACGGTCTTTATCGTCTAAGGAGACAGCAGAGTCGGGAATTTGAAGTGCTCGATGCCATGACGTAGAAGCAATATATCCCTCCTTCACATTCTGGAAAGAATCACTTTCATCAGCAAAACGATCAAGCCAGTAGCTTGAATGTAACTCAGTTGTTAACTTGTGGACTAACCAATCTACTCTTTGCAGCGCTCCAAGATGTGAATCATCAAAAAGTTTGGCTTTCAATTTAACATGGTAGGCTTCTAATGCTCCAGAAGCTTCCTGACTTGCTAGCGGAAAATTTCTCATCATAGAAAGCCACATTTCTGCATAACAGAAGAAATGAAGGGTAAGAACAGTAATTTAACATATCAATGACTAACCGACTACACCAGAAACATCTGAAGCAAAAGAAAAATGACAACATTTCAGCTAAATCTTTGATATTTCTTACCAACTAGAGACACAGTGGTCACAGACATCTTCAAAAATATTTTCACCGCTACTTCTCAGATACATCTTCGATCGAGACCCAATTGTCTTTTGGATACAATAAAACTTCAATATGTCTTACTAACTAGAGACACAAAATTGTATGTCTGTGACACATTTATATTAGAAATAATATATTTTGACATATGTGGGGGCAGGGACTGAACTACATTTTAGGGGCGGTTGCCACCCCAAGAGTCAAAAAAATTCTGACCACGTAATACTAAAGTTGTGTATTCGCACCCCTAGTGATAGGATGTCTACTCTGCTCTATCACCTAGAGAGAGGCACTCTCTTCTATTATTAAAATGCAAGTTCATATCATCTCTACAGTATCAGTATATACATTTACACATTTCATGCCACATTTGTTATATATAGGACGTCAAAAAAACATTCATTAGAGTTACATAAGTTTAGTCTCTATAAAATTTCAATGTTTTGTTTTTAGTCTATATAACAAATTTCTGCAACTGAAAACAAAACATTTAAATTTTATAGGGTAAAAATTTATTTAGCCGTTACTTATTTATTTATATATGTAAGTGTTTAATTCATATATAAATTCTTTATGTACTCTTGTAAATTGTTTAAATCTTTGCTCCCCTTAAATATTTTTCCTAGTTCCGTCCCTAGGTGTGGGAAATATATGAAACTTTGCCTATGTGTTGTGATCACATACTTTACACATAATTCTTTTAACATATCTTGGTCGTGTCTCATCTTGATACTTACAATTTCACGCATCCTAGTATCTGTGTCGTATTATATCCTTATCGTACTACGTATTCAGACTTCTTAGGTAAGGACTAAGGACACAGTAAGTTAACATATCAATGACTACCAACTACACCCGAAACTTCAAAAGCAAAAGGACAAAAACATTTCAGCTGCAACATATGATTTTCAAGTATGCATGGGGTAATATGCCACCATCCGAATCCAAACATTTATTTTGTATGTGTATGCAAGAGAGAAGAGGAGAAGGATCTCACCAATCTTGGGCACCCAGGAGACTTTGAAATATTCCATGAAATCAGTTTGGTCAACAAAATCCAGCATGAATTGTTCCAAAGCAACTGATGTATTTGTGCCTCCCCAAATGCTGTACACTATTGTCCCCAGGCGCTTAAAAATCTCCCGTTGAACCTCAATATTATTGCATTTCCTGACAATATTTCTTAGCCATGATCTACGTATACGCCATAGTGAAAATAGGACAGGACAACCAAATATATCTCTGTAAAAGCAAACAATAAAAGTAAGACAATTAAACACAACTATACAGAACTTAATACCAAACTTGTTTTAAAGCAATAAATCTTGCCTCAAAAGATCAATATCAGCTGCAGCGTCGTCAATTAAAAATCCACTGACTTTCCATCCAGCCTCAACACTACGAGCTCGGTCAATTAAAGCGTTAAGCCACTTAGACACATCAGGCTTCGCAAAGCTACGCGTAATGATCCATGCGACAGGAAGTGCATGTTGTCTTGAATCAAAAACAAGTAGTGTGAACAAGGGATACTGCCAACAGGAAAAGATAACTAAGTCAGGTTGATTGAAAATATACCTCAATGTGAACAAGAAAAGTATTATTCTATTAGGTCTAATGTAACTTAAAGGTCGTGAAGAAAAGATAATTACTTTAAGCCTCTTCACACCAAAGGACGAGTCTGCTGCAACAACATTGCGATGACCAAAACGAACCATTTGCTGTAGCTGCCATTCTGTTTGGATCCCCAAGATGAAGGGGTCTGACTCTGAAGTATCTTGATGAAAAAACACAGATTTTCTATTGCGTTCAACCCACATGCGGATACTAGCTTGGTCGTCAAGATCTAGCTCATGGGTAGACCTTTTGATAATCATGCCTAGCTTGTGAACATACTGAGAAGCAAGGCTATTGACTTTTGCATTTGAACCACAATATCGCTCAATTCCTTCAATGTGTTTTTCCAAGATATTCTCTTCCGGAATGCCGAGATATATCATGGACATTGTTTGCTGTTGAATTTCATTGCATATATATGGAATTTTTTTGGCACCTGGGCCAATGGCGTCTCTATCAAGTGGTCCATGGCAGACAAAACCGGACTTGTTAACATGACGCCTCTCATTGTATATAATAAGTGCAAGTGATGGACGGGCATAAAGACGTTTGACAACAAAATGGCAGGTACAACCTCGCATTGATTGAGGTCTAGCAGCACGATTTCGGGTATTAAGTCGGTATCTCCGACTAGGTAATATGCCTCCACCCTCCCCATAATTTTCTGGGCCAAACGAGCACCAGTACCTTCACAAGGAACAAAATTCAACACGACAACATAAAAATTGGCTGATTGTGAACATGACTTCTGAAGTATCAAATTATTAGTTTGCCAGTATGCTATTGATTTCAAATTCAGGACAGCAAAAGGAAAATGTTCAAACTTCAAACTTATGATCATAGGTAACATTAGGAAACTTAACAAGGATAAAATTTTCTAAAAAGAAAACATGACATCATTTCACACTACTAATTTCCAATGATCCACCAAAAACAAACTACAGAAAAGAAAGCAAGAAATTGCTTGAAAAATTCAACAAATGTCACATAAGTCAAACAATTTTCTGATCATTCAACCAGTATCTTCACAGAGAACAGAGTTCAACATGACAAGATATGCATTGCAATCTTGATGGTGCACATGATCACTTTAGTTTCAATTTATTAGTTTACTAGTACTACTGATTTGAAATTCCAGCCAGCAAAAAGAATGGTTCTAACTTACGAAGATGTGAAGCATTAAGGAAGCTAACAAGAATCAAATTTTCTACGTGGGGAAACATGTAATCATTTCACACTACCAAATTCTAATGCTCTACCATAAACAAACTAAACAAGCAAGAAAGTTCTACAATAGTTTTTAAAAATTGTCACAAAAGTCAAACAATCCTATGATCACACAACTAAAACAGTAAAAATCATATTATAAACTTTTAAATCTTGTTCAAAATAATTATGAATAAAGTGTAAGAAGCAAAGCAGAAACTCACAGCCTATACTCAAGATATTCATCATCCTTGTACTCCTTCAAGGTGCCAATAGTTCGTTTCCTTCCTCTCTCGATATGAAACCGAGTCGGGCACAACACGTTACAGCACTCACCAATTATAAAAGCATCAACTCTGTCATAAGGAATAAGGGCAACCTCATCATGGTGTTCAGCATTCCCGAACTTGGTCCAAGTTAAATCAGCAGAAGAGAACTCTTCTTCAGGTGGGTCTTGCAAAGGAATCTTTTCTATTGATTCAACTGTAGCCATCTCCGTCTCCATTAGGGTACAACAAAAAACCAAACTTTTTTCCTTACACTAGAATCTAAAACTCTTCCGAAAAGTGGAAGAAATAAAAAAGTATGACGCATTGAACAGAACAGAACACCCTGAAACAACATTCAGAAACGACCCTTTAAAGATAACTAGTTAAAGATTTGATTTTGCTGAGTTTTAAGGGTTTTATGCAACAGAAGATAAGCAATTCAATCCAAAAATTGAAAGGGAAAAAAAAAAGCACAAATTAAAAAAAATGAAGATAAGTTCATCACTGAGAAATGAAGGGCATACCCTTTTGGTTGAATACATTCACAAGATGAATGTGTGGTTTTGGCGAATTTTGATGGGATTTGTTAGAGTTGGTAAATCGGGTTACCCTGCATTGGACTCAGGCTTTTTAGGGCCAGGTCAAAAAACCTGGGGTAGAAAATGGGCGTCAATTTTGTTGTCCAAGCCTAGCCCTTTGCAGGCTATGGGATTTTCGGGACAGGCCGGGCCGGTTTATACAAACATTTTATTTTGTACGTAAAAAATTGATTTAAAATACGTTAAAATAAATAAATAGTACTGCCAACTGATACAAATATATTCAAGTAACATTTTCCTAGTGTGGACATCATTTTTATAGATGAAAAGAAGAACAACAAAAACCTTAAATAGTTTAAGGATAACAAACAACCATACTGCAAACATAAACTAAAACTGAAACATAAAATAGCTTAAGAATCGCAAACATAAACAAAAACCTTCAATAGCCTAGGGTATGTTCGGGAGGAGGATTTAGAAGGGCTTTGGAGGGATAAGTCTATATTTTAATATGCATTTAGGATATTAAATTAATTAGAGGAATAACACAATATATGATCATATAGTATTTCAATCACATTTCAATCATTCTTAGATTCTTTAAAAACTCATTTGCAAGTCACGATTTCAAGGCTACAGTGCAAAAACCACATGAAAAGCAATCTCAAATAAGAGAAAAAAATCAAGTCATGATTTTTGAAAAAAATCCCTTCTCCTCTCCTTCATAAAAATAGGCAAAAATGAAAACAATAATTCAATGAAACAACACACCAAAAAAAATGATGAAAACAAAACTAAAATGTTCAAAATAAGAATCAAAACAACCATTGAAACAACATAAAAGAAGAATAAATAAGAGAGAAAAAACTTGGTAAGGATGAATAGAGACGAACCAGAAGTAAACGATTGATGAAGAAGGAAGGACGGTGCCGGATTTCCGGAAAACGGTGCCGGAAAGTGGAAGGTCCGTGGTCGTCAGTGATAGCAAAGTGAAGATGGTTTAGGAGTTTTGGGGGAAAGGGGTATATGAAATAGTAAGAGACGATAGAACTGAGGTAAAAACAGAAACTACAAACCTAATTTTTAATATATTATATATCTATTATCTATTAAAATGATAGTCCAGTTTAACTTTTTAATACATTATATTTTTAAAGGTTAGATATATCTTTTTACTGCTACAAAATAAAAAAAGTTACTATTAATTTTTTTGCTTAATTTTTATTTTTTATTTTTTTATTTGTAACAATAATAAAAGAAAAACACATTTGGTGTAGCTTATTTTACTACTAATATTACTTACTAAGGAGTTACAGATGATAGGTTTTTTAAACTTCCCATAATTCATAATCATTAACTCATTATTTCATCTCTTTATCATTCTACTTTTTCTCACCACAATAAAAATAAATGATTCCTCTAATCTTTTCTTCTATTCTTCTAATGTTATTTTCATTTCACAAACCATTTTTCTTTAGTGCTCATCAAAAATCTTGAATTTGAAAGTTTAGTTTTTAATGTGGCATCTCCATCATTTCAACCTGCAACATAGATTTTTGTCTTGGTTCAATCTTTATTTTTTCTTAAACTTTGAATATTTATATTTAGTTAACAATCTCTGTTGTGTGGGATTGATTATTATCTTTCAAGTATATAAATATCTTTAATCAATAAATTTTTTTTTTTGCTTTTTTTTTTACTATTTATTTCTTTTTCTTTCCATTGTTTGTTTTTTCTTTCTATTAATTTTCAATTATTATACAGACTAGCGTCCACCTGTCTTTCTGCTTTTTTTTATTGTATTATGATGCACAATTATTTAATATATTTATTGGTGTAATTTTTTATTTAAGTTGTTTATTATATATTTAGTTACATTTATGAATAACATAATATAATTTTTGGCATTTATTTACGTATAGAGTACTATTAGACAAATATTCACATAACCTTTAAGGTAAGTGACTATTCATATTGACAACTTGATTTTTGTACTCATATTGACCAAATTTGTATTCATATAAAAAATAAATAAATAAGTTTAGTTTTCATCAAACAAACAATTATTTAAAAATAAGGTCTCGAGAAAAGGTTATGACTAAAACATTGCAGATATTTGCAGATATGTTATGTAAATTTTAAGCTGACAACATTCATTCAATCACACAAATTATTTTTTTAATGAATTTTTACAAACACAAATGGTACAAATTATGAATACATCAAAACAACATCACAATGTCAATTTACTCAACATAATTTGTCACTTTAGTGAAATTCAAGCTCTTTAATCTCAAGTACATCAAAAGAGCATATTTTCCAGTCATCAAGGAAATTCAGTTATAGTCTAATCTACTCTCAATTTTAGTCATTGAACTTCACATGTGTGATATATTTTAATCATCTATTTCGAAAACCCTAAATTTAACACAAAAAATCTCTCTTTTCATTTCAAACTATTAAACCCCAAATCCTTAATATATGGTAAAGATTGCCTCATACATGCATGTAAGGAAAATAGGGAAGGGAACTCTTCTCTTGATTTTCAAAAGAATTGAGAAGATGATGATACTCTCAACTATTGCTTCTTTGGCTTATAATAAGAAAAATATGCACTTTTCCTTTCTTTTCTTCTTATTTTTCCTTTCTCCTTCTCTAAGATGGCAGCATTAATTCAATCACACTAAGGATGTTGCGTTGTTTGAGACGCCAGCGCGATTTTATAGGGCAGCGGTGAATAACGATGAGAAGAGGGAGAGATAAGGTTGAATGTGAGAAGGTCGTGAGAAAATGAGAGAAAATGGGTGAAAATGATAATAGAGAGACGATATAAATTACAGTTCTAAATTTGGTCTTTCTTTCAAAAAATATTCAGATTTTGTATTTATTTTTTTATTTTTTATTAAAAGACTTATTTCAAACATTGTTACGTTAGCTTAACAGTGTTAGAATTTTTTAATAGAAGTTGGAATGAGGGATCATTTTAAAATGAATTTGTATTTACAAAGATCTGAATCAAACAAAAAAAATTATAATGATCAAAATAAATAAAAATATATATACATAATTGTAAGGTCCAAAAATTTATTTAAACCTATAATTAGTGACAATTACTTAATTTTACATATGCCAACACCTTCAATTTTTCATTGTAGGAAATATCAACTAAAGAACACTACCTCCATCATCAAGACATGAAATAACATTATGAAAGATTAAATGGCCATTGTACCTAATGATGGGAAGTCATTTTTTTTACAATGACATACAATCATTCTTGAATTGAGATAACATTTGCACTTGATCATTTTCAAACTCCTCAAGATCATCTTGATTTGCTAACAACAGTTTTTCGATCTAAATTTGAGCAATTCAAGGATGATGTGATTAAGAAATGGATTTTATGAAAGGTTTAAAGTTATGTGTACATAACTAAGTTTCAGAAACATGGACTTTTGCATGTGCATATGTTCTTAATTTTGGATAGCAATGACAAATTGTGTGACCCATAATAGTACGACAATGTGGTTATAGAAAAAATACAAAAGATAGAATTTGAACCACAATTACATAAGGCATAATTCTCCATGCATGAATAATGGAGAATGTAGGAAAAGGTATCCAATGGAGTTCTTGGAAGAGACATGATAAGACAACGACTCATATCACAATTTAGAAGACGATTTGATGAACATGTATCTATTAATAGAAATAAGACAGTTGATAATAGTTGAGTTGTACCTTATAACCATTGGTCATTGTTAAAATATGATTGTCACATCAATGTGGAGGTTTGTAGTAGCATCAAGAGCATAAAATATTTGTACAAGTATGTTTACAAAGGTCGTGGTCACGTTGCAATAGATGTTCATGGAAGGTTATGTATGGATGAGCTTCAACAATATGTTGATGCAAGATGGATGTGTGCACCTGAGGCCTTATGGAAAATATTTCAATTCACTATTTATTGGTTATATTCCCCTATTGAAAGATTACAAATACACATATATAATTATCAACATGTATGATTTTATAATCATCAAAGAATTGCAGGTGTAATAAATAATAACCAGAACTCAAAAACAATGCTCAAATAATTCTTTGCACTAAAACGAACAGATCCATAAACTATAAATTATTTGTAAAGATAGATTCTTCAGCAGTATTGTTGGAACAAGAGGAATAAGGAGTAGTGTCAAAGACGGTCAAAGAGAGGAGTTATTGGTCGGATCTATACAACATCACCTTTAGAAGCAGAAAAGTTTTACTTGTGTGTTTTGTTATCTCATGTTAGACGACCAACCAGTTGGGAATATCTTCTTACAAATAATGACACTTGATTCCCTACATTCAAACAAGTAGTGGATGATAGAGCTATCTAGAGATTGATAATAGTATTTATGAATGTTTAGTTGAGACACCAAATCACCAAATGTCATATGTTCTAAGGAAATTGTTTATGACTATATTAGTTTTTTGTACACCAACTAATGTTAGAGGACTTTAAAATGAGTTTTACCCTCACATGGTAGAAGATTATCAATCCACAAATATGGCGATAGGACCAAACTTAACTAATATGTTATTGAGATATTTGAATATGCTCTTGGTTCCATCACTGTAACCAAACAAGTTTCTTAAAGCAAATAACCTCTTTGGATATATGTCATACTAATGGCTCTCGCCACCAAGAACAAGGAAGAATATGTGGATAAATCAATCGCTAAACTATCAACAACATCCACCTAGTAGTACTGACAATAGATTGGTTTGGATCCTCAACACTATTTCACACAACATTTGCTCAAAGTGTAATGTATGATCATATTGCCTCCAGGATCTTTGATTGAATAAACCAATGAAGAACAAAAATAAAATGGAGGATTCGATGATTTTGATTTAATTAAGATGAGATAAAAAATAATAAACAAATAAAATTAAATCACCAATCCAAGATTACAAGATATTTGATAGTTTTCTTCTTTGTTCCAAATTATTGTAATTTATATGCATTTCTGTTAATTAGAGTTCAAATATATAATCATATATGGTTTACTCAATAAAATGAATTCATAGTCGCAAATTTCAAGAAATATTGATTAGAGCACAATTTTGATGAACATAGAGTACCAATTTGTTAACTATTCTCAATTCTATTTTAGATTACTCAGACATAGACATAGATCAAACATAATCATGTTCTCGAAACTAAAATTATAATTAAATATAAAAAGAAAAAAAAGATGCATGCAAATAAACAATATAAAAACTCAATACATTTTTTGTGTATCTTGAATTTAGTTCTCAAAAACATTTTTTTAGTTTTTGAAATAAAAAAAATTAAAAACAATACATAATTTTGCAAAACTGTTTTTAGAAACTATTTTTTATTTTACTCTTTTTAAAATGAAAAAATCAAAACGCTCTAAATCTATTTTGTTTTTTAATTTTTACTATTAACTTTATGTACTCCAAATAAACGATACTAGAAAAGAGATAGAAAACATGTTATTTTTATTAATGACATTCTTTATAATTATTATAAAGTCTATTTGTATATTTTTTCCAATGATTTGTACACTTGAATCATTCGGCCTGTAAAAGCTGGAATGTAATAACCACTTAAAGTGGAAGAGAAATCACTCATTTTATTCTTGAAAAACACAGCAGGCATTTATAGCCTTTTACATGCATAGAATCAAAACAGAAAAGCCACGTTTCATGACACAATACATGGAATTTTCAAAACAACTAACCTAAATAATAGGACTTATTTAACAAACTAAAAAACTAACTTTTGACTATCATTCCTCCCTTGAGCTAATGCATCAACATTAAGCTTAAACTTCAGCTGCATCAATTACTCCAAGCATCCTTCGAAGCTTCACAAATTGCTCTAACTTAAGAGGCTTTATCATTATGTCTGCAATTTGCTCCTCAGTGCTGCAATAACTCAGCTTCACAGCTCCATCATTTACCAAGTCCCTAAGAAAATGAAATCTTACTCCAATATGCTTGATTCGTCCATGAAAAGTAGGATTTTTAGACAACTGAATTGTAGAATTGTTGTCACAAAGAATCTATGTGCTTCCCTTTTCTTCAGCTCCAAGTTGCTCCAACACTACAAAAAAAACCCTATTTTGTGGCCAACTTTATAAATATTTTGTGGTCGAATAAAACCCTCACAAATTGGTGACCGAAAAAGCCCTCACAAAGGCCAAAATTGAAATTGGTCTTTTTTTGTGGCTGAAAAAGCCCTCACAAATTTTTAAATATTTAACTGGATTTTGTGGCTGTCTAAGCCCTCACAAAATCACAACATTGTGATTTTGTGAGGGCTTAGGCAGCCACAAAATCCAGTTAAATATTTAAGGATTTTGTGAGGGCTTTTATAGCCACAAAAAATGAATTTTGTGAGGGCCAAATCCGTCACAAAGGAGTGACGTGATTAGGGAGTTTGTGGCGGCATAAGCCGTCACAAAGAATTGTGCACGTGGCGTTTGTGGCTGCAAAGGCCGCCACAAAGGACGCCTAAATTCAGCTGGATTTTGTGGCCGCTTAGGCCGTCACAAATGGCATCAAAGCTGGATTTTGTGGCTGGTTTGGCCGCCACAAATGCCCAAGGTGACCCTATATATATTTTTCTCCCCTTCTCCTTCATTTTTTCACATCCAACTTCTCTCTAAAACTTCATTCTAACTATTCTCTCCTCCTTCTCTCTACACAAAATTACTCTTCTTCATTTAAATTTTGTAAGTATAAATTATAATTTATTTATAATTTACATTAATTTAAATTAATGTTTAATTATAATTATAAATTTATTATTAATAAAATATTAATGATAAATAATTTAAATATTTTTTTATTAATTTAAATATTTTATTATTTAAATTTATCTTTAATTTAATTATTAATCTTTATTTTTAATTTAAATATTTTATTTTAAATTTTTAATTATATTAAGATTAGTTTATTATATATATATATATTAAATTTAATTTATAATTACATTATATTTCAAATTTAATTTAATGATAATTTAAATTTTAATATTATAATTATATTAATTTATTAAATATAATATTGTAATAAACTATTAATTTAGAATTCAAAATTAATTTATTAATTACGTTGACATTTGTGGCGGTCAAATGCCCTCACAAACGTCCAATCAGGCAAATTCAGCATGTCTTTTGTGGCGGCCTATGCCCTCACAAAGGCAGACTTTTGTGGCTGCAAAAGCCCTCACAAATGTCTCTATTTTGTGGCTGCAAAAGCCCTCACAAATGCCAACGTGTTTCAGCTCCTTTGTGGCTGCAAAAGCCCTCACAAAATTTTGTGACCAGCTTCTTTGTGGCTGCCAAAAGCCCTCACAAAAGCCACCTTTATGATTGTTTTTTTCCATTTGTGAGGGCTTTTGGCCCTCACAAAATTGATGAGGGCTTTGTGCATGCAAGATTCCTCTAAGCCAAACACATTGACAAGCACAAAATGCAGCTGCAATATATTCAGCTTCTGTGGTTGATAAGCTCACTACTGGTTGTTTCTTTGAAGCCCATGAAATTGCTCCTGATCCCATAATGAAAGCAAAACCTGAAGTGCTTTTCCTATCATCCAAATCTCCAGCATAATTGCTATCTGTATAGGATACAAGGTCTGCATTACTTCTGCCCCTTTTGTAGAGTATGCCAAAATCAGTAGTTCCTTTAATATATCTTAAAATCCTTTTTGCTGTAAGCCAATGTGATGACTTTGGATTTGCCATGAATCTACTAATCAAGCTTACTCCATACATCAAATCTGGTCTAGTGGTTGTGAGGTACATGAGACTTCCAACTGTTTGCTTAAACATGGTAACATCTACTCCAACTCCTGTCTCATCCTTTGACAATTGTGTTCCAGGCACAATAGGGTTGTTCACACTGTTGTTGCTTCCCATGCCGAATCTGTCAAGAACTTCTCGTGCATACCTTCTTTGACATATAAATATTCCAGCCTCATTTTGTATAACTTCAATTCCTAGGAAATATTTCATCTTTCCCAAGTCAGACATGTCAAATTCTCTCATCATTGACCTTTTGAATCTATCACACATGCTCTTATTGCCTCTAGTAAAGATGAGATCATCTACATAAAGACTAACAATAAATGTGTTATCTCCTTCTTTCTTGGTGAATAAAGTGTGCTCACTGGAACACTTTATAAACCCTTCACGTGCAAAATATGCCTCTATCTTGTTGTACCAGGCCATGGGTGCCTGTTTAAGGCCATACAATGCTTTCTTCAAACTATAGACTTTAGCTTCTTCTCCCCTTTTGATGAATCCTTCTAGCTGTTCAATGAAGACTTCTTCTTTAAGTTCTCCATGAAGGAATGCACTCTTCACATCAAGCTGAAATACTTCCCATTCATATTGAGCTGCAAGTGCAAGAATTAGACGTATAGTGTCAAGTCTGGCCACTGGTGCAAAGACTTCTGTGTAGTCTACTCCATATTGTTGTGCATAACCCTTTGCCACTAATCTTGCTTTGTATTTTTCTACTTCTCCTTTTTCATTAAGTTTGGTTTTAAAAACCCACTTAACTCTAATTGGTTTGGCTCCTTTTGGTAGATCTGTTAACTCCCAAGTGTTGTTCTTCTCTATAGCTTTTATTTCAGTCATCATTGCCTCTTGCCATTTTGTGCTTTTGTGTGCCTCTTGGAAGGTGAGTGGATCATTTTCACTCTCAGCCATCAGCATCATGAGTCTTTCTTCATCAAATTCAGCCCATGTCACATAATATGTCATCCATGCTGGTTCTTTTGTAGCTCTTGGTTCCCTCCCTTGAACTAGACTTCTTTGATCAGTATTGTTTTCATCACGTGCAGGTGATCTAATTCCAACTGAGCTTCCTTCACCATCTTCATTTTCGTTTTGCTCAACTTCTTCTTCACTCTCAACTTCTTCTTCTTCTTCTTCTTCAAAGTAGTCTTCTTCACCTTCACATGCTAACACATCAACATTCATTTCTTCATTGGTTCTTTTCCAATCCCAGCTTCTCTCTTCTTCAAACACTACATCTCTGCTTACAATGATTTTTTTTGGAAACAGGGTCAAATAGTTTGTAAGCTTTTGACTCATCACTGATTCCCAAGAAAACACACACCTTACTCTTATCCTCAAGTTTGGTTCTTCTTTGATCTGGTATATGAGCATGAGCCAGACACCCAAAGACTCGAAAGTGTGCCACTGTAGGCTTCTCATTGTTCCATGCTTCTTCTAGAGTTATGTCTTTTATTGCTGAAGTTGGACTTCGATTCTGTACATGCACACACCATTTCACAGCTTCTGCCCAAAATACATTTGGAACTTGCCTTTCATTCAATACAACCCGCACAACATTCATGATTGTCCTATTTTTTCTCTCAGCAACTCCATTTTGTTGAGGAGTATAAGCTGCTGTTAATTGCCTTCTGATGCCTTGAGTTTTGCAGAATTCTTCAAACTCAACTAAGGTGAATTCGCCTCCTCTATCTGTTCTTAAACAGGCAATGTGTTCATCAACTTCCTTTTCTACACTCATTTTATAATTCTTGAAATTTTGAAATGCTTGAGATTTTTCATGTAAGAAATAAACCCAAGCTTTACGTGAGAAATCATCTATAAAGCTTAAGAAATACCTCTTATTGTTGTTTGATGAAGGCTTGATAGGACCACGTATATCAGCATGCACAAGTTGTAGTTTCTTTGAGGCTCTCCACATGCTTTTCTTTGGGATTGGTCTCCTGTGCTGTTTTCCAGTCAAACAGATGATGCAAGTCTTCTTTGGGCACTTCAGTTTTGGCATATCAGCTACCAAGTGTTTTTGTGACAGTGTGTTCAGCCCTTTGTAATTAAGGTGCCCAAACCGACAGTGCCATAAGTGAGTTTCTTTCTCTAGCTCAGTTTGTAGACACATGGTCTCCTTTGATACTGCAGTGGCTGACACATAAAACATCCTATTTCCACTCATCTTAGTTTGCATGATTAAGCCCTTTCTAGAGTGAAAGACTTTGCATGTTCCATTCTGAATCAAAATTGCCAATCCTTTTTCTTGAAGTTGTCCTAAGCTAAGAAGGTTATTCTTAAGCTCAGGAACAAAATAGACATCAAAAATTACTTGTGTGACACCATTAACTTGCATTCTCACATTTCCTTTTGCTACCACATTCATTTTCATGTCATTCCCTAATTTCACAGTTTGACAAAGACCTTCTTCTAAATTAGAGAACCAACCTTTGTTTCCTGTCATGTGGTTGCTACATCCTGAGTCCAAGAACCAGACCTCCTCCTTCGTGACTTGATGCAGGTCCATGTGTGACATCAACAGGAGCTCCTCCTCTTCTTCTTCTTCTTCTTCTTCTTCTTCTTCTTCTTCTTCTTCTTCTTCTTCTTCTTCTTCTTCTTCTTCTTCTTCTTCTTCTTCTTCTTCTTCTTCTTCTTCTTCTTCTTCTTCTTCTTCTTCTTCTTCTTCTTCTTCTTCTTCTTCTTCTTCTTCTTCTTCTTCTTCTTCTTCTTCTTCTTCTTCTTCTTCTTCTTCTTCTTCTTCTTCTTCTTCTTCTTCTTCTTCTTCTTCTTCTTCTTCTTCTTCTTCTTCTTCTTCCTCTTCCACCCCTAGAGAAAGCTCTTCCTCCTCTTCCTCTTCCAAATCTATCATCATGTGTAACCTTCAGCACCTGCTCCTCCACTTGAGGTTCTTGCATCCTTTGTTCATAAACAAGAAGACTTCCATGGAGTTCATCAATGGTTAAGGCACTCAAATCATTTGACTTCTCTATTGAACATACAACATAGTTGAATTTAGAAGTCAATGATCTGAGAACCTTGCTGACCACTATACTTTGTTCCATGTTTTCACCATTTGATTTCATTTTATTCACCACACTAAGAGTTCTTCCCAGAAAGTTGTCTACCTTATCTCCTTCTTTCATGGCAAGCAGCTCAAACTCTCTTCTTAGAGCTTGAAGTTGTGCTCTCTTTACCCTTGTGGAACCTTGGTACTTCTGCCTCATTGACATCCAAATTGCTTTTGATGTCCCTTTGTCAAAGATTGTCTCTAGAATTTCTCTATCAATAGCTTTGAATAGGAAATTCTTAACCTTCAAATCCTTGAGCTTGGATTCCTCCACACCGCGTCTCTGTGATTCACTTGTTGATGCAGTTCCAATTGCTGACACCGGTATTCCTTCCTCTACAAGACTCCACAACTCTTTGCTTCTCATAAAGTTCTCCATCATCATTGACCAATGATCATAGTGACCATCAAATCTTGGAATAGCTGGTTGCACAAACTTGTTTGTCATTTTTGTTGTAGACTCTCACACACTCTTTGTTTTCACTCACAATCAGGCCCTTTGCGAGGCTCTCATACCAAATGTAAAAGCTGGAATGTAATAACCACTTAAAGTGGAAGAGAAATCACTCATTTTATTAAAAACACAGCAGGCATTTATAGCCTTTTACATGCATAGAATCAAAACAGAAAAGCCACGTTTCATGGCACAATACATGGAATTTTCAAAACAACTAACCTAAAGAATAAGACATCCACAAGACTAGGACTTATTTAACAAACTAAAAAACTAACTTTTGACTATCACGACCATCTCTCCTATATAATGATTACGCCCAAAAACCCAATGAACCGGGAGGCATTCCTATTTCATTTGCGTACCGACCGTGTAGAATAGGCTATTCGACAGTGAGATTCTGAAATTGTCAAATTTTAGTTTGATCAAACTGCTGAATATTAGAAACTAAGCTTTAGCTCTTACCCCCGGTAATTATATTGAAGCACTTGCATTCACATTCCAGATGCACCTTCAATTATAATAGATACATATGCTCTAACTTTTGGAATAATAATAGGATTTAGTTCAATTTCTTTTTGCCTTTTTAAATCTCATTTGCTTTTTAATTATTAAAACAATTTTGTTTGAATATTTTTCAAATATTTGTTATTATAATTAACAAGTATACAATTTTTGATAAAATAATAAAAAATATTGAATCTAATAGTTGTAATTTATTAGTCAATTAATTTAAAATAAATTAAATTACAAAAGAGCTTAGTTAATTTTAATTAAATTATAAAAAACTTATGTTGTAGTGCATTTGCGCTGCTTTTCTCAATGAATCAATTTTGTATTAGTTGACTTATTATATTTTAAAAAATATATCATTTATTTTTTATTATTAAATCTAAAAAATAGATTAGATTTAAATTAGTTTTTTTTTATTCTGATCTTTAAAATTATTTTAAAATATTAGATTGTCAAACCACTTTTCTCTTTTTTTTCTTCTCTAGAATAATTTTTGAAAATCAGATGGTCAAACAAAACGATTAGATCAATAAAATTAAATGATTCTTGATTACTTGTTTAATGGGCCTACATTAATTGCTTACCACTTAATTAGACAAATTCATTCTTGATATATTAAAACTTATATTATTATACATCACCATTAATTAATAAGTGAAACAAATATACTATTTATATTTATGATTGTTGATTTAATGTTAAAAAATATTTTTGTTTTAAACATTAAACTTAGAAACACTAAAGATAGAAAACTTACACAAATCATGTGAGATATTTTGTAAAACTTTTGGAATTAATTAAAATATATTAATACACAATTTAAATAATTATTATTCATAAAAAAAACACTATAACCTAGATAATCAAATTATGAATGGTGAAAAGTTAAAATTTTATATATAATATGATTCAGACATAGATGACGTAAAATATTTTATTGAATTA